>CATIVE010000557.1:0-14129 GCA_949628195.1 Phasia obesa
TGTAAATCTCATTGTGTTTGCCCTAAGGACCAGGATGCACTTTTTTGCAAAAGGGGAAATAAATAGCGTTAATTTTGCAAAAACTGAAAATTTGTCAATTATTTTCGATTTAAACGCTTTTTTTTCAGATTTGGGGCCTATGCGCTACGTGTTAACGTTGTCGAATTCGACTAAAATTTTGTGGGTGGAAGTTTCTCATCAAATCTAACATTAATCCGACATGCACCCCTTGAAATTGGAAAATTTATGTTTTTCACACATTTGAAAACCCGCTATAATGCGTATATCAAGCAAAAAACTAAAATTTTGTGAAAATGAGCGAATTCACTAAAATGTGAATAAATTCGAAAAAAATCAATCGATTTTTATGGTCGATATCTCATTTTGTTGCTATTATATGTCGCTATGCGATAAAAAAATGAATCTGGAAGTTTTTTGCCGTTTTCGATTTTTTATGATTTTTTTAAAACGAAAATTTTTGCCATTTTTACGTAAAAAATATATTTTTTTCTTAAGTTTTTTATTATAACTCCGATACTATTGATCCGATTGAAACGCGATATATAGACGAATTAAAGGCTATGCAAATCTTAATTTTTCTGAATTTATTTTAATAATATCGGACTAGTAGTTTTTGAGTTATCATTAATTATTTGAAGAAACGTCTCAAAAAAATTGCAATTTTAAAAAAAAATTTAAAAAAAAAAATCTATCCATAGAATTTAAAAATTTTACCATTTTTGTACTAAGGTAGCCATGATACATCAAATGTATATAGTAGTTACTCGAGCATATTTTTGCTGTTGCCTTGTGTTATTATTAAATAAGTTTTGCTGTGTTAGGTTGAGAGAGGATCACACATATTTATATTTGTGTAGATTCACAGGACCATTATTGATACATTGCGACCCTTCTGATGTTCTCCACTGTCCTTAGCTCAGTTTTACTTAATCCTCGGTAATAGTCCCGTACGCTTCGTTAATTTCACAATTAGCATAGCGTCTATACCTTTCAAGTCCTCTTAACTCTGAGAGTTAAAGAAGCGAAAAGATTTACTACGACTGTGTGTCGCAGATCATCATCATAAAGACGAATCTTTTTTCAAGAAATATCTGAAATTATTATGTCCTGTTGTAATACCTACATACATTCTTAGTTTAGAGTTACTCGTACGCAACAGCTTATTCCGGTCCCCATTAACTTTTTCCTCCAGCAAGGATTTCGTCAGTATGTAACTCAATCAGTTATTTCATATTGTGTCCAGGGTATATGTGTAGAAAAATGCAATTAAATACTCATGTTGATTAATACTTTGTAATTATAAACCAAGTAGGCTTTGATATGTTGTTATACATTTATATAAATTTGTAAATTTTAGTCTTTAAGAAAGCTTTGAATAAATTACAACAATAAATTGTTTTTCTCCTAATTTTACCTAACAAATTTGCATATTTCATCTATATGTGCACACAACGGATACTTATGTCCAAATCAGCTCCAGCTCATGTCGATTCATCTGTAGCTTCATTTCATACGATGTTGTAATGACCGGGTACCCAGCAGAGTTTCGGTATGTGTTGTTCGTTTTGCTCGGAAACAAAAAATATCTACACCAGTAGTGTTTTTTTTTTTATTAAAAAGGACACACTAAACAAAAACTTAGAAATAATTTAATTCCACACAATATAGTAACGGTAAGGGATAAAAAATGACACACAACTACATAATAGATGAGTCGATGAAAAGGAAAGTCAAAATAAAATTTTGCTAAAATTGTTTCTAAATGGAAAGAAAGAAATAAAACCAATACCCATTGTCCTAATAATAATACAATTGTACATAAAAGAGATTTCACATAAATGCATGTTTATAACCCAAATGAAAGTACAAGAAAAAAACAATAAGCATGGTTGTAAAATTGGTTTTAAATGACTTTTATGATACATTTTTGTTTATGAAATGTTATATTTTTTAACTAAATGAAAATCTTTATTTAATAAAGACTACTTTTTCTGCAATCAATGCTTTCTATTTATTTTTTATACTTAATTTTTATTTTATTTATTGAAAGTATCAAAGCTCCAATGTATTATACGCGAAGAAAAAAAAAACATTTTTTCGCTAAAGATAAGATGTTTGAGGTCTCAAAAAAATATCAAAAAACCTGCTATGCAATAGCAAAAACAGTAGTAAGATCAACAAAAAATTATCCTGGGTTATCTCATCTTGATCGCGCTAAAAACTTAAAAATAAATATTCTAATTAAGGCACCACCACCACAATATCTACATATATGTCGTAATACAAAACAAGCTTAAAGAACCAACCAACTTAATAAGGAAAACAACTTAAACGGATTTAAAATAGAATGCAAATGGAATGAAATAAAATGAATTGAATTTAATTGAAATGAGCAGCATAAAATCTAAGGCCTGACTTTAGTACTGATTGTTAAAAATTTTACATTTGAGTGGTCAACATAATGATTTTGAATGACTTTTAATTTATACGTAAATTCACTTAACCTGTAACCTGTATAGCTATAGCTATCGTACTTGCAAATGGCATTAAGTGAAATATGTAAATGGAAATGAGTTAATTAATCAAACAATTAAAAAATTCATTAGAAACTTCTTTATTTATATAAACAAACTTCTTTATTATTTAAAGCGATTTCTTTATTTATACAGGGTGTCCGCCGGGAAGGTATACAACTTTGATACCATTTTGGTAAATATCAAGACTGACAGTTCATATTTGGCAGTCGTGAATTAGATACGTGGCAAATTTATTATGGAAAAATATTCGATAAACCAACGTGCTTTAATCGTTAAAACTTTTTATCAAAATCAATCATCAATTACTGTGAAATTTTTGGGAGAAACAATGTGCCAACAAAACGCACTATTTATAATTTAGTGAATGATTACGAAGAAAGAGGTTCTGTAGGTGATCGGCCCAAGCATGGACCACAACGTACTGCAAGATCGGCTGCAAACATTACTGCTGCTCAAAAAAGTGTTCAAAACAGTCCATCAACCTCCATTTGACGACTTGCTCAGGAGCTTGGTCTTCAAAGAACAACTTTGGTCACAACTTCGCACAAGGACTTGCATTTGTTTAAGATTCAGTTGATACAAGAGCTTCTTCCACAAGACCATTTACGCCGCCGCACGGTGGTTCAGAATTAATTTTCATTGGCCGAAACCTATATTTTTTGTTGACACAGATTCTTAAAATTTTTATGTCACCAGAAAGAAAACAGATCAAAACTAAGGTAGCCGAAAAATTGGGTCAAAATATTCGCAGTAGTGGGCGTGGCATGCTGCTAAAGGCAAAGAATTTATGTTAATTTAAAAATAAAATAAAAATTGTAATATTTGATCTCATATTAATTGCGATTTCTTAAAAACTGTTATCGATATTGAGCTGCGTTTTTTTTTTGTTATGTTAGGTGAACTGTTGTTTTTAAGAAATGGTATATGCGCACCCTGTATAATTTGTAAATAGGGTGTTATGTTTGAAATTGGAAACCTCCATATATTCGCAAAGTTTGAAGTTTAGTAGTATATAACTTCTAAAGGACAAAAAAGGACAAAAAAGGACAAAAAACCGAAACCACCCAAAGAAAGGCAAAAGTGTTCTCTTTAAGCCTATATATACTTTTGCACCCGCCCGGATCCGCCCGTAAAACACTTTTTCTATTTTAATGAAAAAACTCAACATTTTTACAAACAAATTTCTATCAAAATTGCTAGTAAATTTACTTTAGAAGTCATTCCCTGCCAAAAGTACAAATTGCAGATAGCAAAACGTAAGGGGAAAGAGAGGAATCTAACTAAAAAGTTAATTTTATTCGAAAATTGAGAATTTTAGTACACAAAACAATTTTTTCTAAAATTTCCTTAAAATCCAGTATAAGTTGTATATGACAAATTTTCCCATAGAAAACTTGTATAAAAAATGGGGATGCGATGGGTCTTCTGGACAAAGACAATGTAAACAATTTTTATGTGAGGATATTTCAGACACAGATATGTTCATGGTGTCATTTGTACCATTGCGATTGATAAAAAACTTAGAGGACTCGGAACCTTCGTCCAGCACAGTGCAAACAAGTTATATTTGGAAAAACCAAACTCTATCGTCTACAAAATACTGCAGACCAATAAAATTTGAATTTAAAAAGGAAACTCATGATACCATTAAGAATGAAGTAAGTGACATTAGAGCTCAAATTTCAACACTAAGGCCATTAGAGTTAGAGATAGAGGAACAGACTATTAAATTGAATTACTAATTAATACTATCTATGATAGACGGAAAAACTGCCCAGGTTTTGACTGATACAAAAGCTTCATCCAGCTGTATTATATGTAAAGCAACATCAAGTCAGTTAAACCAAGAACCAACAAAGTCGGAGGATAGTATTGATGCATTTGAATTTGGATTATCACCGCTACATACGAGGATAAGATTTATGGAACACATACTGAAAATAAGCTATGATTTGGACTTCGGAGCTTCAGGATCAGTAAGAAATAATGACACCAACAAAGATATAAGAAAATTGAAAAAGAAACAAGTTCAAGATGCATTTCTCAAGCAAGGGTTGATTATAGATCAACCAAAACAAGGATCAGGTAACACAAACGATGGCAACACCGCAAGAAGATTTTTTTTGGATCCCGAAACTACATCTGATATAACAGGTGTTGATAAAGCTGTTATTTCAAGATTTAAAACAATTACTGAATTACTTGCGTGCAATGAACTAATTAATGCTAAAAAAAATTGGTGATTATGCCAAGGAAACCGCTGCTATATATACATCCAAATACAAATATAGAAATATGTCAGCGACAGTGCATAAAGTTCTTTATCATGGAGAATAGGTCATTAAGCACCATTTATTACCAATTGGAGATTTGTCAGAGGAAGCCCAGGAAAAAAGAAACAAGGATTACAGGTTTTACAGAGAACATAATTCCAGAAAAATATCACGAATTTCTACAAATGAAGATTTATTTCATATATTATTGGCAACTTCAGATCCCTTCATCTCTAGCATTCGAAGTCAATGGAAATTGAATCATTCGGAACTAAATGCCGAAGCTAAGGCACTGCTACAGGACACAGGTAATACAGAGCAGAATATAGAATATTTACAGGAAATATTCCAGCCAAATGAATAATAATTATAATTTAAATTTAGTATTTGAATAAAATAAAGTATACAAACATTAATATTAAATGTTATTTTATTTACCTAGAATCTATTTATAACTATAAATAAATATGTATATAATTAAAGAAAAATTTAATTACACTGTTTTGTTTTAAAATTGACCAAAAACTAGGAAATATGTAAGTATTGTTAGGCATAAAGTTGAAATTTGGACAATCCTAATGAAAATACGGAAAATACACCTCAGGGAAAATAGGGGCCACCCTAAGGATAGCAAAATATTGTATTGTCATCCAAGATTGACCCGTGGACCAAATTTGAGCCAAATTGTTTAAGGAAAAGTGAGTCAAAAATGAGTTGGCACATTTGAAACGGAATTTCAAACAAGAATTAGGAAAAGCAAATCGAAAGTTCAACTTTAGGCTTGAATTTCTCAGCAACCGCTGCACCGATTTTAATAATTTTAATACCTAAACTTAACTCAATCCATTCACGTCTGGCTACCACCACAGAGAAGTGACACAAATTGTGTTCAACAGTTTCTGACTCCCCTTCGTTTTCTCACATTCTATAGAAATCCAATCTACTATTATTAATGTAGGGGGAAATATTCGATATTTCCACTTTTGTAATGGGTCCCTTTTCGACCCCCTTAGTCTTCAATGATCATAGGCAACGTATTTGTAATTTTCGGGATTTCAGACTGTCGACTGGTAACTGTTGGCCTTCTTTCTCATAAGGAAGTCTGTGGTAATGGCATCAACATTTAACAAGTTTTTACCCGTGGTTCTAAGCGTCTTCCAAGCATAGTCTGCAAGTATCATCATATTCGATTTTCGTCTGGACTAGATGATAATTAAAGTTTCTATGGCCTTACTAACGCATTTATCCAGCTTAAGGTACTTCTATTATATCTGAGCATCTTACTGGACTTTGAGCACCATTCGAGACTGTCTTCTTGTACTTTACTGAGTTCATCCATTTTAGGACCTTCGCTCGCATTATGCCATTACCCAGTACTACTCTGGGTTGTGGTTGACAAAAATTCACAGCAGAGCCCTTTGTTGTTAGTTAATCTGCTTCATTTTCAGCTGTGCCTATGTGTTCTTTAACCCACATAAATGTTACTGCATTACCCGAGATGTATCTTTTAAGTTTTAAAAACATTCCAGCACTGGCAGTATATGTTCACTTGTCTCATGCGTTTTATAAACGAGAACCTTTCTTCCCTGCATCCGACTTTCCAGCAGGTGATCTAACGCATGCAGCTGTTCAAGTAATTCTGCCTGGTAAACGGAGACTCATACTACAGGATGTGTGCAGCTCAGCTGAGTATACACCTACTCCTGCTCTACCATGTTTATAAAAAGGATGTCTACGCTCGGTGACCTAGAGTTTTTATTGCGACTTCATATAGGTAAACTTAACAGAAAAACCCAATCTCATCTTGCTTCCGATAACGAAACATGTTCAACAGTCTCTAACTACTCATCGTCCTCTCACATCCTACAGAAATCCAATGTATCGTTAACCCATCTGGCTTCCATACTGGTTTTAGTCCTAAGTCGTGCATTAAGACTGAAACCAGTCCTAAGTAGGATTGGCCAGTGACTAGTGATCACATCTACAATGAATTTTTTTGTCCAAACCCAGAGGCATTTCACTTTTTGACTTTTCTAAAATCCTTCCTAGCCCTTTAGTACCGATTAGTTCCTCCTACTTAACAGTTAAACAGAAGCCTATACTAGTGATTAATTGGTATCTTCGCCGATTCTACTGTTTTTTTAAACAATCACCTCTAGGACCAATCTTGAAAGTTCATCGGCTATTTCGTTGCTCTTAACATTCAATGACCCGAAAAAAAAAACACAATAAAATTCTATATTTGTCCATCAGCAAATCATGCAGTTTAACAGATTCCAACCAATCACCCCAGTTTGAAATTACTACTGAGGGTATTGTGGAACACGATTAACGTGAGTACCTGCCAACTCGGCCTAACCTCACGATGGTCTTACCACCGAGTGAAACTTAGGCGTAGACTAGCGCCCCCATTGTGTAGTATAACAACACTTTACGATTGCCACCAATCGCTTTTTGTGTGCAATACAGTCACAATGAGTAGTAATTTATATAATATGGCAAGCCTTTCCAAGGCAAGCCTAGATCCACATTATAATCTCTTGCTTAGGGGTTTGGAGACTATCCAAACTCCGTCTGTTGAGAGTGCAACAGCACACTTGATCGACCGTGCACCATACCTACATAAATCGATCTTAAACCACAACCACCACGTGTACCCCCGAAGGGTACCTCACCAATAACCGGTCACAGAGAGGATAGGCTCTCTGTCGGGCCACCGATTCCCGTGGTACCAGTCCTTTGGGCACTGGTCGGGCCTCGAAGAGGACCCGTATGTTTTAACACACAGACCTTTTTTTCCAGATTTAGGCTCTAGGAACCCTAGCGTCTAGTGCCCCTATTTTCCCCGAGTGAACCGCGTCAAAGCATTTGCCATATTCCTGCAGTGACAATTAGTAGTACCCCGGGGGTACTACTAAGGGTATACTGCGAAATCAAGTTTAGTTACCTTAAAGCCCATTAGCCCAGAGTTAATGAACCATTTGCCCATTGGGGCCGACCTGCCGCATGCCACAATTAAAATTCTTAACATCTTATCAAAAATCTATTAAAAAATATTGAAGATACAATAAATAAATTATGAAAAAAAAATCTTATCGTTTCTACTTTAAAACTCTTTTTACTGTTCAAGCTTTAAACACATAGGCAACAGCGGCTACACCGCTACACGACTACAAATGCCGTTGGCTACAATCGTCGCCGTGTAGTCAGCTACTGAATTATACTGAAGACGACAGCTACATATGTATGTACTTCAAAACTAAGAAAATATTGTAAAAACACATATTTTACTTATAAAAAAATTAATTTTTCAAAAAATAATTTTATCATATCAAAACAAATAAATATATTTGTTCAAATCCTTTTGATTGTAAATGAATTTGTATTTTTGCATTTTGTGACATTTTCTTCTGTTGAATAAAATAAAATTGTCGCAAACAAAAATAGAACTTAGCCTAAGTTGGCTACAGCCACAACGGTAGTCGTGTAGCCATGTAGCTATGATGCCGTCAAAATAATCGTCTTCATATAAACGTGTGCGTTTTAATTTCGACAGGTTATAGCCGGTATCCTGCTGTCGTCTATGTGTTTAGTACTTTACAAATACAACAACAAACTTTACAAATACAACAAAAACGTTTCTGAACCACTGTGCGCCGTACATATGCTAATATGCTCGCCCATGACAACGCCGATTCCCCTGAAAAAATAATATTTAAACATATTTAAACATTTTCATTTGAATGGATATGTGAATAAACAGAATAGTCGGTTCTGGCCAATGGAAAACCCTCAAATTACATATCAGTTACCTTTTCACCCATTAAAAGTGACAGTCTGGACTGCAATTTGGTCAGGAGGAATCATTAAACCTTACTTCTTTGAAAATGAAAACGGCATAACGGTAACAGTGAATGGGGAGCGATAATGTGATATGATTGAAAACTTTTTAACGTCACAATTGCATGCCTTGGGCCACATCGCATACAGCTAGGATAACAATGGAATTACTGCGAGTAGTATACCTTCCCGGCGGACACCCTGTATAATCAAACTATTAAGTACTACTCGCGTAAAAAATCATTGTATGTGGTATGGTCACAAGAACTTTATTATGTTCTTTGTAGTAATATATGGTTGCAATGAAAAATATCTTTGTATTAACACTATCTTGGTCACGATTAACACGTTTAGGTTAAAGTTTCGTCATTAAATCGTTATTTTGAACTATACAATTTTTGTAAAGCTTCAACACATAACCAAAGTTTTATTTTTATTCCAAAATAACATTGCACTTATAACCATAATATGTATATTAATAATAAAGAAAATAATTGTATTGACCAATTGTGTTAATTATTGTTGGTAATTTTTGTGGGCTAGTCATAGTCAGTTTTTCCTTCCCGTAAGAATGTATTAAGCGACACTTTTTTCGAATATGACTTTTTGGTGTGGAACCATACTAGAAGTTAAGCGCCACATATTGGCCTGGGTTTTGCTGCCCTATCATGGATGCAAAGGAAACTAGAGAGAAAATAAAATTGTATCAACCGCCAAGTTTTCTCCCAGGAAAAATGTTGCTCCCTGAAATTTGTATTATGTCAAGTTTTGTATTCTGAAAATCACTTTCCAAATATTATTTGGAATAATATTATGTTCCTTTCAATAAAATACACAAATAAATAACTAAATTAGACGTTTTTTTCGTTTTCTGAACAATTTTAGAAATGTCTCTTAATACATTGTTATGGGAAGGTATCGATATGGTCATGAAAATAAAACAATTTACTTCATCTTTTTTGTGACTTTTTCAGGAAAAATATTTATTGATGTTGGACATCACGACACACTTAAATGTAGAATTTAAATAGTAATAATAAATGAAAAAATATATCAGAGGTAAACTTAAACTTTGGTGTTAACAGCAAACGACAATATTCAATAGCAATTATTTTAAAATTCAGTTCTGTGATATTAGTTTAGCCAACATGTAGATGTTTTTATAGGCGAAGTGGTTTTTGTAGCTTTTAGATTTTTCACTTTTTAGTAACTGGTTAAATTTTCCTATGCTTCCACCAATGCATTGAGAGTTTTTGCCAATTGAATTGGGCTTTTTCGTGCAATAAGTTGATAACTGGCCTTCACTTTTCGAAATATTTCTGGCTATGTTTCTGGTTCTAGATGTCGACCTCATTGTCGTTTGCTACAAGTATTACTGCAACTAGTATTGGTCTGATATACAAACATGATGTACACACTCAAGCACCGTAGTACATTACCAATTATAAATTGAGATTTTTCAGCCAAATACAAAGCTTGTAACTGCTGTACTTAAATTTTATTTTTCAAAATTTTCTGAACTGCTTAGAAAAAATTTTAATAGTAAAACTGTGAACAAATTCGAAAATTCCAACCAACTTAATTTCTAAGAAATTTAATTTGATTGTGATAAAGAATAAAATCATACAATATTATGAAGAGTGTTAATGTTTTTAATACGGACATGTTTTTAATAACGGTGTTTTAAATAAAAAATATTTTTTGATATCCGGCTATTTAGTGCAAGAAAGAGTGTGTTAAAACAGCCAGTATTTTGAGGTATGAAAAAAAACCAAAAAAAAAAAAAACAAAAAAAAGTTTATGGAATATAGTGTAAACTAGGAACTTAAAAATTGTTCATTGACGTTGATACAAATATAATAATTATAATTATATGTGACCCGGTCAATGAAAAGGGAAAAGGTGTCTTATGACTCAAAAACTAAAATTCGAAAAATTAGCTGTTAAAGATAAACAATGCAACATTTTTGAGTCATAAGCCACCTTTAGGCCGGGTCACATATATATTATATATATAATAATTAAATATATATAAATTTAAAAGTTTGAAATTTTATAAGGTGGTAAATATTGAAGTAAAAATATTAAAAAACAAGAGGGAAGCTTTAGGTAGTGGTAGACTTCGTTCTCACCATTTGACGATTGATGATTGAATACAGTTTTCTCGTATTCCTTTATCTGAGTTTGGTTGGTTAAATAGATGATGCTTACAACTAAACACTACCCAAAGTAGATAGATACGAAGAGTGCTGCTGATGAAGGTCGTAGCTGTCTAGAAAATGTGCATTCCGCTCTGCTGGTGTCTAAAAAATTAAGTTTTCCTTAAAAATATCACCTAATTTGTAATTTAATTTATACTTTTTTAGAAGGAATAGAACGAACTCATGCTTGACTACAAATTTCATTGTCTGTTATATAAATTGAAATACATAAATTTCAGCTATTCGATAGACGTTTAAAATTGTTTAAATGGGAAAAATATGAAGTGCAGCCAACAATTGCAATGGTACAAAAAAATCTTTATATAAAAAGTCGCTGTAAAATTTTGGAAAAAACACTCAACGTTTAAAGATTTGTCCAATATTGAATATCAAACAATAAAAAGAAATTTTATTTTCTGATTGTGATAAATAATGAAAGATATCAAAATTTCTGTGAAATTCGTGTTCTAAGCTGAGAATTAATTCATTATTTATTTTGGTTTGGTTTTCCCTGCTTAATAGTATCCTTTTCATAATCAGTAGCAACAAATTATTGTATCTTTTAACGCCAATTGTCGCAATTAATACCAAAGAAACCTTCATGGATTTAATTTTCAATAAGCAATAAGCCTGCTGTTGAAAAAAAAACTTTCATTTTTGCAGGCACGTTGGTAAAACTAATGAAGGCGTTTCTTTTAAAAATCATCTCCATGATTTTCTGCTTTTACGAGAAAAATTTAATTACCGGCTTGATCATTCGCCACACATTAATTTAAAATTTCTTGGAAGCAGAATGGGATGGGAGGATGTTGTATTTCTGTCTGCGGTAATTCTGTTGTCTTACAAATTGTATACAAATATAAAAAATCAAAGATTTAAGAAAAATAATTATCAATAACATTTTGTACACATGTTCGTTTAAAGATGAATTAAAAGAATATCGAATGCCATAGTGAATGTGTTGCAGCAGAAGTGGTATAAATTAAATTTGATAATTTAAAGGCACATGTCCAACGAAAGAAATAAAATTCGTTTTTATCTACAAAATACTCACATTCCAGTAAAAAATTTTTTATGCTGTTTGTCCGATTTTTTTCAATCCGGCAATTATATATATGAACAAAATCATTTATTAAATTTAATTTTCTTCAATGGTTGCTTCAAGACGATTGTGTTTCTTCTTTGAGTTCCAGCAACAAAATTGGGTTCAGATTTGTTGTCGGTGGTGCGTTATAAACTTCAGTACGTTTCGCTTTTAACATTTTAGCTTATGAAAAACGGTGAGTTGTGGGTTGGGATAACTGAGGATAATAAGGCTCTAAACGTATCATCAGTTAAAGTAAAAAAAGCGAAACATGTGTTAACATATTTAAAGAAGTTTGAGTCGCACCTAAATCTGCTCACCGGTAAATCTACTGACCGATAACATTATAAATGATCGTGGCAACATTTAACTAAAAAGCTGGAAAAAGGATTCTTATGACCGAACATCAGAGAGGTCATCAACACATGATAACAGCAATGACATTTACTGGCTTGACAGATATATTTGTTTTTTATCTTAATCTTAGGACAAGAGTATATTTGTTGTTATTTTAAATTACACAGTGCTTTTTTCGATTGGACGCTTATTTAAGGAGATACAGCAAAAATAAGATTTTCATATAAAAAATAGTTTTTTTTTTGAAAAATATAGGTCGTCACGGATTTTCGTCCTTTTTTCGATTGGACGCTTATTTAAGGAGATACAGCAAAAATAAGATTTTCATATAAAAAATAGATTTTTTTTGAAAAATATAGGTCGTCACGGATTGTCGTCCTTTTTTCGATTGGACCCTTATTTAAGGAGATACAGCAAAAATAAGATTTTCATATAAAAAATAGATTTTTTTTGAAAAATATAGGTCGTCACGGATTTTCGTCCTTTTTTCGATTGGACGCTTATTTAAGGAGATACAGCAAAAATAAGATTTTCATATAAAAGATAGATTTTTTTTTGAAAAATATAGGTCGTCACGGATTTTCGTCCTTTTTTCGATTGGACGCTTATTTAAGGAGATACAGCAAAAATAAGATTTTCATATAAAAAATATTTTTTTTTTTTGAAAAATATAGGTCGTCACGGATTGTCGTCCTTTTTTCGATTGGACGCTTATTTAAGGAGATACAGCAAAAATAAGATTTTCATATAAAAAATAGATTTTTTTTGAAAAATATAGGTCGTCACGGATTGTCGTCCTTTTTTCGATTGGACCCTTATTTAAGGAGATACAGCAAAAATAAGATTTTCATATAAAAAATAGATTTTTTTTTGAAAAATATAGGTTGTCACGGATTTTCGTCCTTTTTTCGATTGGGCGCTTATTTAAGGAGATACAGCAAAAATAAGATTTTCATATAAAAGATAGATTTTTTTTTTGAAAAATATAGGTCGTCACGGATTTTCGTCCTTTTTTCGATTGGACGCTTATTTAAGGAGATACAGCAAAAATAAGATTTTCATATAAAAAATAGATTTTTTTTGAAAAATATAGGTCGTCACGGATTGTCGTCCTTTTTTCGATTGGACCCTTATTTAAGGAGATACAGCAAAAATAAGATTTTCATATAAAAAATAGATTTTTTTTGAAAAATATAGGTCGTCACGGATTTTCGTCCTTTTTTCGATTGGACGCTTATTTAAGGAGATACAGCAAAAATAAGATTTTCATATAAAAGATAGATTTTTTTTTGAAAAATATAGGTCGTCACGGATTTTCGTCCTTTTTTCGATTGGACGCTTATTTAAGGAGATACAGCAAAAATAAGATTTTCATATAAAAAATAGATTTTTTTTTTTGAAAAATATAGGTCGTCACGGATTTTCATCCTTTTTTCGATTGGACGCTTATTTACAGCAAAAATAAGATTTTCATATAAAAAATAGATTTTTTTTTGAAAAATATAGGTCGTCACGGATTTTCGTCCTTTTTTCGATTGGACGCTTATTTAAGGAGATACAGCAAAAATAAGATTTTCATATAAAAAATAGATTTTTTTTTGAAAAATATAGGTCGTCACGGATTTTCGTCGTTTTTTCGATTGGACGCTTATTTAAGGAGATACAGCAAAAATAAGATTTTCATATAAAAGATAGATTTTTTTTTTAAAAATATAGGTCGTCACGGATTTTCGTCCTTTTTTCGATTGGACGCTTATTTAAGGAGATACAGCATAAATAAGATTTTCATATAAAAAATATTTTTTTTTGAAAAATA
>CATIVE010000558.1:0-10734 GCA_949628195.1 Phasia obesa
GTTATCTCGGTGTACATCCCAAAGGCTAATATTACGCAATAAGGGGGACTTAAAGCTACTAACGGGATGGTTTTCCAGAAATTGCGGTCTTCGTTATTACCAATTCAATTTAGAAAGTACTAAAAGTACAACTAAATGTTTAAGTAAGAAGAATTTTGACTAAAATAACTCTAACACAATCGTAGAATTTTAAGACAACTAAATTACATATAAAAATTTTTCCCAATAACAAGAACAAATAATAAAATCAAGTACGAAAGGGTGTTTCGATAATGACACCATTTTGCATATATAACCTTATATTTAAACAGTGATAGGCTACCACTTAAAATTTACACAATTTATTTTACAATATCTATTGTAACAACAAGTAACGAAAATAAATTTGATAAAAATAAAAGGGTAATTCTTAAATGTCGCGAATATGACGAATTTGACCTCCACTTTTAAACGTTGTAGGTAGATACTTGATACTTACACAGGGTATTTAGTAAAAAAATAATTACAAATTAAAGGGTGCCCATAAAAAATAAAATATAAATACTAACTTGAATTTTAAAATTGAACTGGACATAGTACGTGTGAGGGTCTAACTCGCACTTGACTGATTTATTTATCACACGCTTTAGCATTTGCCTCGATTATTTTCAGTACAATAATAGTTATTTACTTTTATTTTATTTACAAATTTCCGGTTTCCATTAAGTCACATAAATATAATATTGTGTTTTTCTTTTTTATAAGTAATACTAAAAAATGCAAAAATATAAAACTAAAAAATACAGTGAATAAATAGAAAAAGTAAAAAAACAACAATAAGTAAACAAATTATTTACCCATAAAAAAAGCACTTAAATACTTTTAAATCCGCTTTAACAAACTATTATTGTTTAACGAACACTGTGTAAAACACACTTTACTATCCTCTTCTCTATTCTTCTCTTTCCAGCTCTTTTTAACGCATCCTTCTGCACTATCTGCTTAAAGTAGACTATTGCAAATGTATTTGTAAAACTAACAATAAAAAAAAATAAGCCAACAAAAAACACTTTAAAGTTGTATATTTAAAAAAGAGTTTAAATTTGTTTCTTCCTTCATTCATTTTTTTTATTACATTTTAGTCTGTGTTGTAGCGATTATTGGGTCATTTATTGAACGTTTTGCAAAAACAGAAGCAAAAAAAAAAAAAAAATAAAATATTTTTAAAATCCTTCTTTTTTTGAGCAACTTAAACGATTAATTTTAGATTGGCTTAAAACAATACAAATAACTTTATTATACACATTTATAAAGCGATTTATGGGGATTATTTATTTATTTGTTTAAGATTATAAGCAATTGAATACAAATTTTAAATAATAAAACAAATGCTTAAATGACAATGGAGATTTCAAGGGATAATAAATGGTAAATTTAAAATAATTAGATAGAAAATTAACAAAAAAAAAAAAAATATGGCTAATATTCATACAAAGACTACACAAAATATAAAATTATATACTAGCTGTGCTCGCCACGTCGTGGGTGTCCTGACAATATTTTGCTCGATTTTGCTTTGCAAGTATTCCACACCAATTGTAAGACTCTTACTTTTATAGTGCTTCAGTTATGGTTTATGTATTTATTTTATATAAAGGTACCCATCCCTGCACAAAATTCTTAAATTTAAAAAAAATTTAAAAAATTATTGTAAAGCTCTCTAAGAGGTGCTTAAAATATTTGACTAACAATGTAATTCCTCAAAGTAAAAATACAAATTTTACTCAATGGGCACCATCTGTTGCGCAATTTTGTTTCAAATATCCCACTTTCAAAAATAAAAGGTGCGCAACCGTGTTTAAAATATCCTTGTTTTTAAAATATTCCACTTTCAAAATTAAAGGTGCTTCACCGTGTTTAAAATATCCCAGTTTTAAACCGAAAATTTCAGTACCTTTAAACCGGAAATTGCGTCTTTTCACAGCTTTTTCTCCATTTTCTCTTGAAAATGAGATATTTTTGGTGAAAAGGTATCGTATATTGGAACCAGGATGCTGAGGTACCTCCTCACATAATTTTAATAAAATCCATCCAGTAGTTTTTACGTGATGCGAACGAAAAAAAAAGCAGGCAGACAGAAATGAGTTACTATTTTATTATATGTATACTGCCCTTTTATATTATATATTATAGAATCATATTGTCCTTAGAGCTCATATCTCTGTTTACCCACGTCACTAATATCTCAATGATTGCATCAAGTCGACTACTGTTTCCTGATGATCTTTTTTTTAGGTTCCGGGTCCGAATAGGCATGTGATAATAAGGTACCACACCCTCACAACTTATCAAAAATATTAACAACTAACACACATTTGTATGCCAATAAAGGTGGCTAAGGGAATAAAAACTAAATCAAAAATACATTTTGTCTGTTTCTAATAAAAATAAAATTCTAACAAATTGAAATATTATTTTATTGGACAATGTAAACGTAATATATTTTATAAATTTTCTATAATTTTTTATTTTTGCTTGCTGCTTTTTTCCATAAATATATTTTTATATATCGCAGCGCAATCCTTTAATTTTTATCTTCATGTCTTCAATAAAATTATATTTATTTTTACAATTGTCACTTTTTAACATGTTTACGAAATAAAATCAAAACCAATACACATGCACGTACTATACACACTACCACAAAAACATCTACTGTCTTTTTTAAGCATGTAAAACGAAAAGCAATGTAGTGGTATTTGCCACATGCAGCTTGCTGTGATACTGATTAGATGTTTGCGGTGTTAAATTTTATATTTAAAAAATATTTATAATTTTTAGAAAAAAAAAAAAATATAATTTAATTGTATAAAAAGTTTTTTTTTTGTTACAATTGTGTATTTAATTTATTTACTTATTAAAGTCATTTATAGTTGTGAAAATAAAAAAAAGATTAATATTTTAAATTTTATTAGTCGAAGTATTTATTTTACATACAGATGAAGTCAAGCTTTCTCTCTCAGAAAAAATAATTTAAATTACAAATTAGGTGATCAATATTAAAGAAAAATTGGAAAAATTTAATTTTTTGACACCAGAAGAATGAAATGCATTTTCTAGACAGCCACGTCCGTCATCAGCACTATTCGTAGCTATCTAATTGAAATTATTCTTTCTTAGAGAGAATACTTGACTTAAAATTTTATCTGCATGTAAAATAAATAGTTCGACTAACAAAATTTAAAATATTCATTTTTAAGAAAAATATTGAAACAAGAGGGAAGCTTTAGTAGTTGGAAGCATATTTGGGATTTTTTCATTGGCATTGAATTTTTATTGGCATTATTTGAAATATTTACAATGAAAACTAATTTAACTACAATTTAATGCTACTGATCTATTTTTAATTACAATTGTTTTTACCAATGGTAATAGAAATGTAATGAAATCCTATAATTACTAATTATAATTGATAAAAAAATTCATTGTTTGTATAAAACATAAATTTGTGATCGCAGTAGGTTTTAATAACTACAAATAAAGTAAACAAAAATTAACCCATTTCTAGTCGGATGAATTTACAAAACTCATAAAAATTCTTTATAATGATGCAGATAATGCACGGATCAACTAATATTTTTATAGAAAATTTCAGAAAGTTAAAACTGTTAACAATTTGCAATTAAATAAACTCAATACAAGTGGCAGTTAGTCCAGCAGAAAACATTATGTTTCATCTATTGCGAAAGTTTGCAGATACACTGACAAAGCACATGCACAAAGCACATAATCATAGTGAAAAATGTATTATTAAGCAGTGTTGCAATAATAATACATTTTTCACTATGATTATATTTGAATAGATTTTTCTTATAATTCTTTGGTAACTAATGTAGTAGTTATTTGAAGAATAAGCTAAACATATAGAATATTTTAAACTATCAGTCTTATAACAAGTTGGAACTCCTTAGAACTTAAAGTTTTATGTCTACACCAGTATCTATCATATAATTGTGTTTTATTTATTACTTGCCCAAATATAATCTATAGAAATTGAGGTAAAACGGCATGCATGAAACATTTATTTATGAACGAGTAGGACGAAAAACTCTAGGATGCCAATAAGTTATCAAGGATTTCGTTGTTCTCCGTAGATAGTGACTTTACTACTTTTATATGAATTTTTTTATAAAATACTTAAGTCCATGTAGGCCTTTAATACTATTGAATTCGCGCTAGTTTTTAATATTTATACTACGCTTACAATTTGGTCTTATCGCAGGGAAACAAATAAATAAAAGAGCATTCTCCAACGGGTTAAAAATTTGTCATTAAAATTTAATTTTCAGAAATTATTTTTATTTTTGTTTCTGATTTTTATTTGTTTTTATAGGAAAAAATTCACATAATTTGGAAATGAATGTGGGAATTCTTTGAAAACATCAAATACATATAAAATTATCCGCATTTTTTCACTGCAAAAAGTTGATTATAATGTGGCCAATAATGAAAATGTTTTTTTATAATTTAATCATTGGTTAATGGTAATGATATTGCGTTTTAAATAATAACTAATTTTCATTGAAAATCATTACCATTAATGAAAACAATGGTAATTAAAAAAATTTGTTAGCATTACTTATAATTCAGTGCTAATGAAATTGCCAATTAATTACTCAATATAATTAATTAGTCCCATGTATGGTTGGAAGTAATTGAACACACAATATTATCTATAGATGAACAATCTAAAAAAGCTGTGGCTAAAACAAATAAAAAACTTTCCGTATTGCAACAAACAGTAACTTGCTACAGATGTTATTACTGAGCTCGGATCCATTTGTAACGGGTTAAAAAAAACTGACGTGTAAAGGAAAATTAGTTTATTAAAATCTAAAGTTAAATATAAGATAATAGTTTTTAAAATAAAATATAATAAAATAAAATAACATATAATAAACTAAATAATAAATACAAAATATAATATTAATGACTCGCTTGAATTTAAAAATAAAATAAGAAATCTACATATAAACGATGATGAAAAATTAATTTCATTAGATGTAATATCATTATTTCCAAGTGTTCCTGTTGACTTAGAAATTAATACAATGGAACAATAATTCTTTAAAAAAAAAACCGACTTCAAAAAAAGATAGAAGGGCACCAATTCTAAACTAAAAATATAAGACGTAATCTGTAAGAATTAGATATAAACCAAATAAAAGATGAGCCAAAATAAGAGGGAAAAAAGTAAAGACTATGTGAATGTCAAGCCTCTCCCTATCACTAATCAATAGTAAAGCTGTTTTCACCAGTATCCGTCTTTTAGGGGACACCATTCAAGCCTCTGTCTTTAACAGTTTAAAAGATAGGGTCACATAGACCGAATAACATCACCTATTGGGACACCCTTTAATTAACAATTTTAAATTAAAGACCTGTTGTTTTATAGAGGTCTTGGCCATAAAGATTCTTTGTAACGGTTCAAAAGTTTGGCCATATAAATCAAATGAACTATTGGGACACCCTTTACAAATTTAATTCCAAATATTTATACTTGTTATTATACCAGAGAAAGAAGTGGACATTCTGTCTAATTTTCAAGTGTTTGTGTTTAACTGTTCAAAAGATAGGGCCATATAGATCAAATTACATAATTTATGGAGCCACCCTTTGATTTCTAAATTCAAATTGTATACTTGCTATAGTGGACTTTGCAGTACAGGTTCCTTGTAAATTTCAGCTGTCTGTCTATAACAGTTCAAAAGTTTGGCCACATACATAGAATTACATCAACTATTAAGACACCCTTTTATTTCCAAATTCAAATTTTATACTTTTTCTTATAGCGGACTTAGAAATTCAGGTTCTTTGTAAATTTCAGCGGTCTGTGTACAACTGTTCAAATTAAATGAACTATTGGAACACCTTTTAACTTTGAATATTTATACATTTTATTATAACGGTCATAGTAATCGACATTCTGTCTAATTTTCAACGGTTCAAAAGATAGGCCCATATAGGTCAAATTACGTCATCTATGGGGACACCCTTTAAATTTAAAATTAATTTTTTTTAATAATTTCTGCTGTTGGGAGCAATTTTTTTAAATGTTCATTTGGTGCCCTTTACGGTTCTTAATACACGTAAAAAACATGTATGTTGTATGGGGACACCCTTTAATTTTTAATATAATGAACTATTTGTAAAACGCGACCACTGCCTTTCAAATAAACAAAAAAATTTTAAAATCAGTTCAGAAGTGGCTGAGTTCTGCGGTTACATACATATAAAAGCAACATTCAGACGAATTGATAACCTCCTTCGTTTTTGAAGTGAAGTCGGTTAAGAAATATAAATAAATTTAAACAATTTTTATAAAAAAGACCTGAAGCTTAGGAAACATAATTACAACATTATTACAAAGTTAAAAATTACAATAAATATTTAATGAATAATAAATGTTTAAATTCCATTGATATGAAAAAAAAATGCGTTTTCAATCCGTACTTTTCCTAAGAAACTCCATCTTTCCCAGTTCCATACCAAAAAACATACCTGCAAAGAAAATATTACTACATTCGCATTACGTTATTGGTCTTTTTATTTCTCAACATATCTGCTACTTTAGGCTCGATCCATATAGTCTAGCGCATTTGTAGTTTCTTATTCTATCAAAATAAAGGTTTGTTTTAATGGTCACTTCTTCGTTTGACTCAAATATAATACCACACCAGTAATTTTTCTAAACTTTAAAACAGGAAATAGTCGCAAGGGAGTCTGGAGAGTATCCTTGATGGGATAATAGTTCGTAGCTCAATTTATGGATTTGTGTCTTAATTGTGGCACCCATATCATAATTTTTTTCTTGCAATATGTAAGGTATACTCTTTTTTGAGATGCTTACAGTCTCAGATACCTCACTATCTTCCGTTTTCAGATTTTACAATATTATTCCTTCAATTTTACAGACTATTTCTGGCGTGACGACCTCTTTTGGGCGGCTTGAACGTTTAGCGCTTTTTAACAATTTAAAATTATGGTACACATTCGCCACAATATTTATAAGTTTCTTTTTTTTTTTGGTTTTGGTGATGAGATTCCTAAAATATACCTGCGGAAATTTGATGTCAATTACTTCAATTAAACTCCATTCCATTCCTTTACTTGGCAAATTACAAGTGGTACAATAAGTTACGAATCTCGACTGGTGTATAGAGGACACGTCACGTTTCCCAAGGGCTAGTAACAGACATTGAATAAGAATATTAATTATAAATCTAACACCAAACCGAAAATATAACAATAGTGTCAATTGCCTCCCCCAAGGTCATTATCTGGTTAAAGTCACAAATCACTTTCATAGAATTGAAATACGTGTTAGTTTTGCTCACCCTAAGGGAAATACTTTTTTTATTACAACAAATAAAAAGGAAAGTTGAAACACCACTCACATTGAATTCAGTTGCTTCAGTGAATAAAAAGTTGGAAACTCTACTGGCCCCAATGACCTTCTTCCCCGTCTCAGGCAATGCACGATTTGCCTAAAAGTTGGAGTTCTATTATATTTCCTATTTCGGAGACATAAATGGTAAGAAGATCAGATGGAGTGTAGTGTCTTTTACAACGTTTAAAAAAACTGAGACATTTGATTGCTTCTTGAGTGGCTTAAAAAACATCGCACTGGATTTTCATGCTAAAAACATCAAGACCTTTCCATCTATAACAACTCGAATAATGCGATCCCTGAATTGTTTCTCTTAGATGTTTTTTTGCGTCTATGGGAATAAGTTTTTGTTTGTAAGGGGTGATCCATTCCGAGGCTCGCTACTTAAAAACAAAAAAAAAACCTTGAAAATTCAAATTTATTGGAGAGTGTTTATTATCATTTCAAAGAACCTTCTTTGGCATTTATTTTTTGAGGATTATGTCTATCAAATATTGGGCGTTGCTACGTCGCAGATAGTCCATCCAGTCCAATTTTCGATGACTCGTTCGAGCATTTCGACTGGTAACTGGCGAATGACACGGGTAATGTTTTTCTCCAAGGCCTGAATCCAAGCGGGTTTGTCCGCATAAACTTTAGACTTTATATATCCCCACAGGAAAAAGTCTAACGGTGTAATATCACACGATCTTGGTGTCCAAAACGTTAAATTATGTGCTCACCGAAATGTTCTCTCATTAAATCCATTGACTGATGAGATGTGTCTGAAGTGGCGCCGTCTTGCTAAAACCAAATGTCACCGAGATCACGAGCTTCAATTTCAGGCATCAACTAGTCGATTATCGTGGCACGATAACGGTCGCCATTGACGGTTACGTTCGCACCGACATCATTTTTAAAGAAATATGGACCGATGATTCCACCGCCCCACAAACCACACCAAACCGTTGTTTTTTCTAGGTGAAGTGGTAGCTTTTGAATCTCTTCAGGTTGCTCTTCGTCCCAAATGCGGCAATTTTGTTTGTTTACATACCCATTGAGCCAGAAATGGGCGTCATCGCTAAACAAAATTTGCCTCGAAAACGTCGGATAATCTTGGAACTTTTCAAGAGCCCATAGAGCTAAGCTATGTCGTTTGGAAAGATCGAGAGGCTTCAGTTGTTGCACAAGCTGTATTTCGTATGCTTTCAAATTAACATCTCGACGCAAAATGCGCCAAGTCGTTCCATACGTTAGTCCGAGTTGCTGCGAACGGCGTTGAATCGACACTCCACGGTCTTCGTGTACACTCTTAGCTACGGCCGCTATATTTTCTTCACAGCGTGGTCTTTTCGGTCGAATATTATCCAATAATGAAAGCTGACTCTCAAAATGTGTGATGGTATTGCGAATAGTACGCTCAGTAGGCCGATTATGTTGACCATAAGTTGAGCGAAGTGCACGAAACACATTCCTCATAGAACGTGAATTTTCGTAATAAAGTTGAACGATTTGTAAACGTTGTTCAGGCGTAAGTCTTTCCATAATGAAATGCCAAAAATGCCAAAATACTAAACAAAAATAACATGACAGGATGACACGACTCACACGCAATCTGTCAAAAAAAGGCTATTGAAAAAAGTATCTCTACTGGAATCACCCTTTATATGCAATTCATATAAAATATAACATTTAAAATTAACTTTTATAAAAAAAATATATCCAGGTGCATAATAAAGAATTTTATTTATAACAAATTTAGCGAGAATAATGTGTTCTAAAATCACTTTCCAATAATTTTTTTATTGCAATAAATATAAAAATCTTAAAGCATTTTACAAGAGTCTCCTTGTTTTGGGTTATTTTTAGGTTTTGAGCATTATCCTAGACATCAGGCCTTCAAAGGAACATTTTTGAAATAACGTAAAGCTGCACAGAAAAGCTTTATTTTAGAGGATTTTAAGTCTATTTAAATAGTCTAAATCTATACATATTATGGCACTGTTTTATAGTTATATGGATTTTATTTCTGTGCTTAGAACATTTTTTTACAAAGAACAAAAACGCTCATTCGGTTCACCAACCCTTATTTGTGACATTGGTAGTGGAAGCTTTAGAATGTAGTTTTTTCCATACAATTTTTTCTAAGTTTTTGTATCGTCATTTATAGTAGTTATTCTTATTTAATGTTATAATTATCGTTGAAAATGTTAAGGCAAACAAAATTTTGTATAATTTCCCCTTTTACTTTTTTTGGGAAAAAAATAAAATCAATAAATTAGTCCAATGTAGACAGCTAGACATGGGGAACTTGTAATTGCTATTAAGCCAGCCAGGCGGTGGGCTGCAAAAATCAATGCTTTCAAATGCCAAATATTATTTCTTTAATAATAACAGAATCTTATAGCCACACTCAAGTCGTTGTAGTCTTACCAAATTTTAGAAATTAACGCTAAATAACAAAAATAATGTAATCACATAATTACTTATGTATTTCACAAAATAACCAAATTATACAACACGTATACGACTTAAAAATAATTAAATTAATTTAAAGACACTTTATTTAGATTTGTATAAATAACTAATATTGACACTGTTTAACACTTTCTAACTTATCTACAAGTTACCGTTCACGTACAGGTTCAAATAAATACTCACTCGTATGTATGAATATGAGCTACTTAAGAAAAAACTGGGAAAGTGTCGATTATAGAAAAATAACCGCTCGTTTTGATTAAATTTTTGCAACAATGTAATTCCACAAAGTAAAAACACAAATCAAATACAAATTTTATTCAAATGGCTATTTGGCAGTAAGTAATTCATATTTTGTCAGCGCCATCTGCGTTTAAAATATCCACACACTTTCAAAAATTTAAGGTGCCGTACTAAGTAGTATTTTTATAACGGAAAGCGTACTTTCACTGTTTTTCTCCACTTTCTCCTGGAAATAAGATATTTTTGTGGAAAAAAGTATCCTATATTGGGATCAGGATACTTAGGTACCTCTTCACAAAATTTTGTTAAAATCCATCCAGTACTTTTTATGTGATGCGAACGCAAAAGAAAAGCAGACAGACAGACAGATTGACGGAAATGAGTTACTATATTTTTAACCGACTTCAAAAAAAAAGAGGTTATCAATTCGTCTGAATGTTGCTTTTTTAAGTATGTAACCGCAGAACTCTGCCATTTCTGAACCGATTTTAAATTTTTTTCTTTATTTGAAAGGTTATGCTTTCAGTTTGGTCCCACTTCAAAAACAGTTCAATATTAAAAAAATTAAAGGGTGTGCCCATACAACATACATATTTTTTACGTGT
>CATIVE010000559.1:0-31332 GCA_949628195.1 Phasia obesa
CATACGTTCCCTTAATTTTTTTATGCTCTATCTATCGGCTGCTGTCATTTTGGATATTTTAAAAAATTGTTAAAAAGTTGTTTCCGTAATGCACATACATAAGTACCATATAAAATTTTGAGAGCGAAGCACCTTGTTTTAAGATGATTGAGTTCGAATCTACTTGCGAAGCATGAATAATTTTTATCTTCTCTAATTTTTATTCTCTTTGTTTACATAAAAATGTAAAAAAAAAATAAATTAAAAGTGATGTTTAAATACAAATAAATAAGCAAATAATTAAAATATAACTTAAAATAGATAAATAAACCACAAACAAAAGTATGTTTAATATCCAAACAAACCGAATACATACATGTACTTATGTATGTGCATTACGGAAACAACTTTTAACAATTTTTTAAAATATCCAAAATGACAGCAGGGAACGTATACTTCTTTTTCGCTAATTCCAAAAAAATTCTAAATTTCCTTTTTGGTTAAGAAAAATTAATAATTATTTAAAACAAAAAATAGCTCAAGTATGAAATTTCAATTATATTTAGAGATGGTAAGAGATTTTCCGCAAACCTTTAACCTCTTTTAACAAAAAATAAATAAAAACAAAAAACACCGTATTAAGCATTGAAAAAAGATGATTTAATAATCCGAAACCCACAAAAAAGTAATATCTGTGCGGAGCGTGCCATTAAAGTTGTTCAGGATATTTGTCCTTTCTGTAAATCTCCTCGAACTTTAAACCTTAATTTTAAATCTTAATTTTTTTATATATATATATTATATATATGTATATTTATGTAACTTTGAGTAATTTAAAAATAATTTTTTATACACTTCTTTAGAAATACCAATTGGTGCATGAACTTTTTTAGAAACATTACAAATGATTATGATTTTCGTTGTTACTAGGACATGGTTGTCCTCATGGTACTATGCCAAAAAATTTGTTAAACCCTTAATGTACATACATATGTGTCGTCTCAATCATGATTCAGAGAGCGAAGCAAGTGCTTCATTTTGTCGTGGATACATGGTATAAAGGTGGTTCCCATATAACAAACATGTTTTTATATACATTTTAAAGATCCTGAAAGCATGCTTCTTGTAATATGATTTAAATAATACAAACTAGCATTCACAGTTGCCAGACAATATCGTAAAATTATGCAAAAAAAAATATCGGCAAAGTCTTAAATACTTTTTCATGACTGATTAATTTAAGGGTTGCGGGTTCGATTTCCGTCAGAGTCTGGGTGTTTTTTTATAGACAAGCAAAAAGCTTAGCATGAAAATTAAAACTTATTATTTATGTTTTGATGTAGTTTTAAATATTGTACGGAGTATAGAACTTGGTTTTAAGTTCATTTACTTATATTTGTACAAAAATTAGCGAAAAACTAGACTAAATGTAAGAATTTATATTTAAGTGGAATATCTCCTGTAATAAGAAGTTTGTATCGTTGTGCGTTAGATATAGGATAGATATACGCGGGTACCCAGTCCTCCCGTCTTAAGAACCAAGCTTTAACTCGAAAACACACGTTATTCTAAGATTAAACAATTTCAGCACGATAATAATTTTTCACTTTGCATGGGAGGTGTCACGCGCACTGTCCTAATCCAGTCTGTATTTTGCTAGACTATACATATTAGTATAAGGGTTATTTGAGCAAAGTTTCAAAAATCTACTTATTGTAGTTCTCTAGGTACACTATAATAATTATTAATTTTGTGTGGGCGGTACCACGCCCAATTTCCCAATCCAGTCTGTGTTTTGCTAGACTATTCACATTAGTATGTGGGTTGCTTGTACAAAGTTTTAAGACTCTACCTATTGTATATCTCTATGTACGCGATAATAATTAATCACTTTGTTTGGGAGATGCCACTCCCACTGTTCAAATTCAGTCTGGTGCAAAATTTCAAGAGCTTACCTATTATAGTTCTCTAGCTATTTTAATCCATCCAGTTTTTCGCTACATTATGAGTTATTTGAAGAAAATTTGAAGGTGCTACCTATTACAGTTACCAAGTAACACAATGATAAATATTTACTTTGTATGGGAAGTGCTACGCCCATTCCTAATTTACCACACACATATCTGATAACAAGCTGTGAAAATTCCAGAAAGATCGGACCACTGGCGTAGTCGCACGAACCAACCAGCAAAAACATTTTGTGCTTTATATTCGTATAGATAAATAGATGAAAATAAATCAGCCATTTCTAAACTGCTAATACGATTCGGAAAATAAATAACACGGGCTTATCAAAAGCTTATAACTCGCTACCTGTGAGTGATAAGCAACATACGCAAGCATGTTACAAGGAACATTCTGGGTTCAGAGTTCCCAGAAGTTTTTCGAGTCACATCCACAAAAAAAAATTACTGTGTTTGGTAGTTCCAATGGGTTGGAATTGTCACGAATTATTTTCTGGATACTCACAATAGTTTTTCTGGCCTAATCATAATAAACAACTATTTACTATTAACTATTTAATGTCCGTGACCATGATTATTATAATTATTAACTATAAATGTTATAATTATTAATATAAATATTAAATTTTCAAACGAAATAAATTTTTGTATTTTCACCTCAACAGTTTGTTGTACACAGAGATGTTTTTTAATGGACAACAAGTACTAACATAAAACGCAACTCTGTGACATACACAACATTTAGATGTTGTAAACCATAATCAAAAAACAAAATTAAGTTGTGTTGTAGCCGAGACAACACAACTTTTTTGTGTTGTAAACGATAATCGGGCCCTTATATTTATTTTTCACGCTCATAAACGAACAACAAAAAATGTTCTGCCTATGTTCATACATGAATGCGTGCACCTGTTTGTTTTTTGTAATGTACATACAGGAAGAGTGATAAATTTGCTTCTTCTCATTAATGTTCTTTTTTATAGATGTACATGTTCATTTATGAACTTTAAACATTTATAAAATTTCTCAAAAATGAACATAATATAATTTTCTGCCTACAATCGAACATTAAAAAAAAATGTGCGTACATTTATGTATGCGAATACTTTGCGCACATTTTTCTAAGATCTTTTCATTTATGTAAAATTATCAAAATTTTAAATACTCAAATATGAACACTTGCGTCAACCACAAAATATTTTCTCATTTATTCATTTTTGAACAGAAAACAGAAAAAAAAAAATCATCGTCTTCATAAATGAAAAAACACAAAGTATTTTGTAGTCTCTCACACATGTATGAGAAGATGCAGCTAAATAAAATGTACACATTCATACATAAATGAACATTTCGGTACTCCGATTTGAACCATGATAGAAAAATAGCTCCTCATAACATTTTATTAAAGTTAATATAGTAATCACCAAATTTTATTAAAATTAATCCAGTAGTTTTTACATGACGCGAACGCAGACAGACAGATAGACAGACAAAAAATTCCAAATTATTATTCCGATTACTTACTGAACCCAACAAAAATTTCAAAAAATATTTTATGTACAGAAATGGCCCTGTTACAGATTCATTATATGTATAGATTCACGACACACTCGATTCTCATAACAAACCTTCAACTGCAACACTTGTTCATTTAAAATATTTCTCTTGATACATATGTTTTAGTTTATCAAACTACAAATTTAAATCTAATAAAAAAAATATGTATTTAATAATTACCTTTGCTTTGATCTCTTATGGCAAAACTGCCATTATCAACGTGATCTTGTTCCGTGGTAATGGTGGTGTCATAGTTTTGATGATCCTGATCATTTGAAGTTTTCAAATCATCGGTAGCCATGTATTTATATTGATGATGATCTAAATGTTCATCGCCGCCTTCGTCTTCAGAATCAGAGAGAAAAGCCTCATGCATTAGCTCTGGGGCAACAACTTTATATTTTTTCTCTTCCAAAACACTTGTTAAACTATTTGTAATCGAAGTTTCAGTAACAACTTTTAAAGTTTCCACCGCCGTAACGTAACCCAAACTATTTGCGATGCTTAATGCGGTTTGGCCGTTCTATGGGGGAAGATAAACAAATAATGAAAAAATTAGTGAATCAGTAAAGAATCAAATAAATGTGTTTTTCCCAAGACCAAAAAAAAACAGAAAAACAAATTCTAACATAAAACTTTTAACAATAAAATTGTGTCTGAATGTTTGTTTTTCTTTCTAAAAATAAAACCAAATATAATGGAATCAGTTATATTCCTTGTAGTAATTTGAATGATATACGGAGAATTTGTATTAATTGTTGCCAGATAAATTGAATCTTTTACCTCCAGAAAATCTCAAAAATATTCCAAAAAATACTAGCTATTTTATCTTTTTTTTTAGGTTTTTAGGAAATCGCAAGTTTTTTGATGTTTAAACGAAATTTTTTATAAAAAAATACATAGTACAGTAAGAGGCAAAATTGTTTACTAATTTATCATCATTTACTAACAAGTGTCCACGTCTGATAAAATTATATCATAACAAACATTTGACTCTTTCTATCTCTCCCTCTTTTTACAAGAAGTTTTATGTTTGTCATTCAAACCAGTGTAAAATTATTACATCTTTTATACCTTTTTTTACCTTTTTGTAACTTTTGGAATACCTCACAATTTATCAAAACTTTTTTCTTTTAAAATAGCAAGTGTCATAAGGAGTTTCTTAAGACTTATTAGCGAGGTTAGGGTCAGTGCACAGGAGGATCTACTTGTATGAGGGCCTTAATATTGGAGTTTTCGGACTACAACGTCACTGAAATTGATTTTGATAAAACACCACTCGTACAATTTCCGGACAGGGAATTATATCACAATGATAGTAAATATGTCTGACAATATGTCTAGAAGTGGGGAGGATACAAATTATGACTACAGTCAGGCAGTGCTGAAGGCTTGAGTTAGTGGACAAGAAGTGCTATTGATGTAGACAAGTTTAATTTAGAGTCATAGCAACGTACATATATGGGAAAGAGATCGAGGTGAACTGAGTCACTGACGTAGGGAATTCAATGAGCTCATTCTAGATAGAACTGAACAGTTCTGGCGTGGTAAAGAGTTTTAAGAGCCATGTGACCCAGACCGAACATATTTAGAAAGTAAAGTAGTGACTATATTGGTGTAATTATGGCTTATTGTTTGGTTAAAGTAAGGACAAATTTAGCTAGAAGAACGATTCCACAAAAATGTAGGAGACATTGCAAGATGTGGGCTCTTTAAGTTGAGGTGTCATGTAGACACATCTCCACCACATCTTAAAAAACTTGCAAGAGACCTATTCGAACGAAACTTATCGAGTTATGATAACTTTACATAGTAAAAAAAATTTTATCTGTAACAAATAACCTAAACGAGTACTGGCTAATTGGGTTGGTTTAGAAAATTATACCATACAATAGTACTCCGAGGATCTGATGATGGAATTGGGATTTAGTTCCATACAGTACACATTGGTGTGGAGGATCTGATGGACTCAATATCTCCTACAAGAACAGGTTGCTATGATGGGTTCGGGTCGTAGAGAGTGGAATTTTCCAACGGATTATTAGTAAAATAATGTTTTCGAGTTTGAGGTTATTTGATTGGTTTGGAGGAGCGTCCCAGATAATACACTTGGCGACGGAGTTCTGATGATGAAGTCAAGAGGTAGAGAATGAATTCTTAGTAACCTCTTTCGAGTTGTGGCTCAATTAATTGCCTTAGCGAGTGTCTCATACAATACACCATGTCACAAGGGTCCAATCGACTGTAAAACTCTTTAAGTAGATTTAGGTTAGTGTCCTACGATATTCTGATGAAGCATTCGGGAGTAAAAAGCAGATGTATTCACGGATTATAATCACAATATGGGACATTCATCATTTAGCTTTATTTTGATGAATGTTCCATACAAAACAAATTGTACGGTGTGATGGTGAACAAAGAGTCTCTTTAACGATTGTCAGTAACCACATAGGCGTTGGGCTTTTTAAATTTGTTGAAACAAGAGTATTATACTCAGTTGTTCTCAAGGGGTCTGATAATAGATTCGAATATTGGACATGGAGTCTCTTTTCCATATAAACAATATGTTTTTTACACCTGACTTTTTAACTAAATGCCAAAATTGTTATTTTACAAAATACTTTTAATATTTGGTCACAAACGTATAAACTAGTTAAAAGCATATTCAGATATTGTTCTTGTAAAATTTTAGCTTAAGCCGACTAATACTACCTACCGAGTCAGATAGTTTAACAGTCTCACACGACATGTACGTGTTTTGCTGTGGGAAATTTGACATGTCAGATGTAAAATATATGTCGCGTATATGTGGCATTAGAGTTTCTGCTCAATGGGTTGTTTTGGAAAAATTCCCCAAACAATACTTTGGTGACAAGGGTCTAATTATGAAGTCAGGAGGTCAACAGTAGAACTCTTTTACGGTAGCTACTAACCCCGTCGAGTTTAAGCTTAGTTTGGTAGGTTTTTGATTAGCGTGCCATAAAATAAAAGTGAGGAAGTGGACAGTGCAACTTTTGAACACAAGAAGTCAGGATGAGGACAATACAAATATTCAACATAATAAAACAGTACCGCTGGTATTGCTCGATTAGTTACCAGACATCAGGGCTCAATTCATTTTTGATACGGCTGAGGACTTAAAATATACTGTTTGACTTTTTAACAGCTTATTGTGCTGTTATTTGTATGATAAGCTGTCTACTACATTGCTATGCTCAATTAATTTATAATTGTAACTGTAAAGCTCAACATATCTTTAGCAAAACAGTAGAAACAAGTTGTACACCTTTTTTGTCTGTCTTAAACTCTTATCGCACATTTGAACTTAAATTTCTTACAAATAATTTTTAGACATTGACCACGCACTCGGGTCTTACTAAATCAAATAATTTGAACTGATTGAAAAGATATTTTTGACTTTTAAATTATGTTTGTTTTTAGCTTTATTCATTATCAGAATTTTATATTTTGTGCATTTTGAAGGCATAAAATTATTTTCTGATGATAACTTTAAACTTGCTGTCTTTAAGATTAAAAATTGGGTTTTTATTACCAATTTTTTTAACTAAATAAATATAATATGTAAAACTCTAATAATTCATATATGACTAAAAACCGCATTATTTAGCTTCTTCATATTCTAACATCTGGCAATATTGTTAAAATTATCGATGCACTCCCCACTCAATATTCCTCTTACGTGCAGTGTAAAGTACCGGACGTACTGCGGTGCCACAGAACCGTTTATAATATTTACAAATTTCAAGTGTTATTTGTTTATTTTATCTGGAAAATTGAAATAACAATACGAAGGTAACTCAAAAAGTCTTTAGAAAACCATAGAATTTTTTTATTTTTTTTTTTTATTTGATACTTTGTGCTTTTTAACACAGTGTTCTATATATGACGCAAGCTGACAAAAGGGACCTTATCTTGTCAGTGCAAAATTTTCAGTACGAGACAAAATAAAATTACATATTTTATGTAGCACCAAACGATACCTTGAGATCAACTACAAAATAAATTTTATTTGATGTTTAACATATTTAATTAGGCAGTCTCAGCAACTCAAAACTTGCACAAATAAGTTGTCCAACTTTAACCTTAATTATCTAAAAGCTGTAGTTTTTAACTAAAAACTTCAAAACGCCATAACTTCGGAATTTTTTAAGATTTTCGAGTTTTGTCCAGAATGTTGTACTTTATCAAAAAACATCAATATAAGGTCAATTTCATTAGCTCGCACCACATATTTTGCCCGAGCTCTTTCGGTGAAAAATATGAATGCGATAACAATTCGGATTTAACATGGAGACTTTACTAGTCTGCACGCTACGCTAAATAAGAACGTTCTTTATTCTCTATTTAATTTTCCTCCTTTTCCAAATACTCGAAGGACGTTTTTCTGTCTTTGCTATCTTCGCTTTTCAGAAATGGTGGCAAGTTATTTTAATGACAGATTTTGCTAGTCGTATTTTGAAACATGAAATTCTGACTTACCCTCGTATATGATATTCAACATGTTTTATCCGAATTCAATTAAATGTTAATGATTTTAACGTACACAATGAATGTTCTATTAAATGTGTGTACTACTAGGTATATACGGGTATGTACACATGTATGTGTGTTTGTTTATATTTAAAATAAAATTACTAAACTGATCATCTGTTAAGAGTAGGTTAGATCGTACGACTTTTCGTAAATTCCAAGAAAAAATAATATCAAATTCGATCCGCGTTCATAGCTGCCACATTTTTTAGAAGTAACTAGCTGTGCCCACACACGTTGTGTGCGTCCTGTCAATATTTTGTTCAATTTTGCATTTAAAGTAATCCACACCAAATTTTAAGACTCTTACGTATTTACTTTATATAAAGGCACCCATCCCTGGATAAAATTCTAAAATTTATATAAAATTCTAAAAATTATTTTAGGAAATCATCGTCATTATCGCCAAATAGCTCACTGAAATTGTCATTAAACGTCAAATTAAAAAACGCTTTTTACTAATAAAACATATTTTATTAAAGGCGAAACATAAAAAAAATAAACTCTTAAATCAACAAATCTATAAATAACAAATCAAATAAAACACCATTCTTATGAATACAGAGATCAAACACTTCAATTAGTATTCACAATAAAATCACGTGTGAATAAAAAGCATGTTTTTCAATACTTTTAGATATGTATGCATGAATGTCCGCATTGCCATTATTGGTCTTTTCCAACCAAATTTTTTAGAATTTTTTTCGCTTGGCAGGATAGTAGGTTGTATCTAATTTTGGTAGGTTTGAGAAGATGTATTTGAAAAAGATGTATTTCTTATAATAGTTTTTTAATTAGTTTTTAAGGGTTCCGTACCCAAAGGGTAAAAACGTAACCCTACTGTATTCGCTACAATTTTTGTCCGTCTGTCAACGCCTTCAACCTCTATATGGCTGCTATAGCAACAAATCCTAAAACTTATAGGGTGTTCCGAAAGTGATGTGTTATTCGGATATATAACTTTATTTCTTGAACTGTAGGAGCATACACTTAAAATTTACACACAGTAATTAAAACCATATTCGCTATATAAACAAGTATAAAAAAATAAATCTGAAAATTAAAGGGTTTTCCGGAAGTGTCGTGAATTGCACGCAATAGGCAGACTTGAAACTTACAATAAAATTATTAGAGTTTTACAGCCAAAAGTTTATTTAATAATAAAAATTCAAACTTGTATATGAGAACAAAAATATGATATACAAAAACACGTTGTCTTGATTTAAATTATAACAAACTTAAAAACTAAAGTAACAAGTATTTTAAATTAACTACGTCACTACATTACCACCCTTTGGGAAGAATTTAATTTAAAGTAAAATATACAGTATTAACAACTTTCGAGATGTTTGGGAATATGTGTCATCATTGTATTTCTGTGATGATATATTACAACTAATATTAGAAAATTTATTTTAATTTTGTTTAAAAACTCTGAATTATTAAATGTTTGTCCAGAATCCACCACTAATTCGCCAGGCAATCGTAAGGATTGTCCATAAACAATTTCAATTGCAGATGACTCAATATCTTCTTTGACTACGGACCGTAAGCCCAACAATATTATAGGTAACTCCTGTGACTAATTAACTTAATTTTCCCGGGCTAAAATCGATAATTTCAGTTGCCGATGAAAACGTTCTACCATATCGTTTGATTAGGGGTGATAAGCTGTGGTAACAATATTGCCACATCGTAAGCTCGTAACCTCGTTGAATATAGAAGAAGTAAATTGCGCACCTTGGTCGCTTGTAATCAGTTTTGGAGCTCCAAACCTTGAAACACATTCATTCAAAAACTTATAAGTAATAGTTTTAGCTGTTATATCTCTTAGAGGATAGACATATGGCCACGGAGTGGTTCTGTCGATTATGGTTAATATATATAGTAATCCATTTGATATTGGTAGTGGGCCAACAATATATATATGTACGTGTGTAAATCTTCATTCAGGTATTTTGATATCTTCAGTTTTTGTTTTAATATGTCTATGTACTTTAGCTCTTTGGCAATGTAAGTATTCCAAAATCCATTGATTTATACTCACATTCATAGATGGCCAGAAATACTGAAATGTAATAATTTCTCTTGAAGCCCTAGATCCGGGATGTGATATGTTGTGTAGTTTATCAAACACAACCTTTCTTAAACTATTACAACGTTTATACGCAATACAAATAAAAATATTGCAAATAGAAAAACTGTATAAACAGTGAAGTAATTTTTTATTTGCAATTCCTGATTAACTACACTATTTGCAAATAACTCATATGACGTTGCCATTTCTTTTAAATATAAAATATATTGTGTGAATTAATGGAAAATTTGCTCCCACATTGCATCAATTTAATTGTAAAAACAAATATTATGCTCGACCACTGTTGCCAACTTTTTCTTACGATTTCCCACCAGATTTGTATTGAAAAACGCCAGAAACCGCTCAATTTTTTGTTTAGCGGTAACCAAAGTAAAAAAACAGCCAAAAATATAAAAATTACATTCTTTTTCTAGTATATTTAAATTTATTTCAATTTTAAAGTGATTTGAGGTCAGTAGGTTACGCCATTTAATTATTTATGTTATTCGATTGTATAATGACTAAGGGAAATTTAATAAAAATAAAGGAAATTATATAGTTAATCGACAGTTTGTCGCATTCTAGGCAAACTTGAAAGTAATTTTTATCAGATATAGAAACGATTTATTCATTTCTGACAATTAAACCTTTCTCAAACAACAGTTTTTAAAATTTTTAAAAAAATTAGTTTCAATAAATAAATCCAATCGACTACAGCCTGCTTAGTTCATTTTTAATACAATTCTATTTTCAACGTTTATTGATAAAGCCCATGATATATGGTTATGTAAGCAAACCAAACTTGGAATGTCGAAATTCCCCACACAGTTTTTAAGAACCTATTCCTCTCAGGCTTTTTTGTTATCATTCAGGTGCAATTAAATTCAAAAGTATAACTTAATTTTGCACGCGTAGTAACTAACTTTTTGCTGACGTGACACAAACGCAACCCGCAAACTAAAAGACAAGAACACTTACTTGCCTACCGGAGCACATCCTGATAAAGTTGTTGTTTTTTTTTTAGATGTCATCCTGGTGGGGTAATTCGTCACGTATTTTTTGAAATAATAAAAATATTTTTTGTGCGGTTACTTACAGTCAATACAATTTGTAAATGTTTTAAAAAATCGATTTACTGTGAAAAATTTTATCCCGAAGCTAGTTATTTAGCACTTATATCTTATTTTAACTTAAAAAACGGCACTAAACGTGCTATTGCTGAGAAGTTGTGGTTCTCGCATGAAAGATGTAGGAACCACAAAGTCATGAAAAAATAACTTTTAATTGTAACTCTGTACAAAAAAATTGTTTTTGCTCCCCCCAGCAAGTTTACTTTGTTCAAGTGCATGGGATATTTGTCAAAAATTGTATCTCTTAAAACCATTTTAAAAATCGCTAGATTTCCCGCTAACCGCTAAGAGACCATTTTCCCCACGATTGGCATTGCAAAAACGCTAGATTTAGCTGGAAAATCTCCAAATTGGCAACAGTGTGCTCGACCACCACATTAAACATTTAAGAAAACAGCACTAAGCAACACAAACATTACAAAAAATAAAACTATTATTAAGTGCGAATAGGCTACGTATAATACCAAAGCAAGAGGTTTTTGGTGAATTTTCGCACCAACTAAAAACCTTTTGCTTTGGTATTAAAGCTTTTTAAACTTATATAGGGAATCTTCGCTTCTTGTAAGTTCTTGCAAAGCTAAATCTTTGTCTTGTTCTTCTGCCAACCGAATAATACTTATTATATCACTTTCAATGTAATTAATTTCACATGCTTTTATATAACGAATATTGGTCGTATACTGCGCAACATATTCTAAGTGACACGTTTGTCGTGAACTACGCTCAACTCTATAGTTAATCACTTGCGTCAAGGGTTTGTGATCTGTGTATACAGAAAATGTTCTCCCTTCTAACATATGTCTGAAATATTTTATCTATACATATAATAAAAGAGTAACTCATTTCCTGTCTGTCTGTATTTGTATTACGTTAAAACTACTAAATGGATTTTAACAAAATTTTGTAAGGAGATACCTTAGTATCCTGATTCCGCAGGAATATCTTATTTCCAAGAGAAAATGGAGAAAAAGCAGTGAAAGTACGCAGTTATTTTGGTAAGGATGAGATACTTTATATTAATATAAAGTAAATACATAGTACATCATAACTGAAGCACTAACCGATATGCATAGGTTTAGGCGGCAGTTATTTTAGTAAGGATGAGAGCCTTTATATAAAATAAAGTAAGGGTCTTTGGTGTGGATTGCTTTCAAAGCAAATTCGAACAAATTATTGCACGGACGCTGACGAAGTGGGGGGTACATCTTGTATTTAGATAAATTGCTAACAATTTTCTATCAAATAAACTGTATTTTATCTGACTTGTTGAAAGTGAGATAAAATACATCGCCAATTTGTTGCTGCAAATCTCCCCCTATTGCTACGTTTAAGCATCTACCATTACTAATATGATAATAGTTAACCATTCCTATAAATTTTTGTAATTGTTTAACTGATTTTTTTCGTAGTCCTCAATTGCCTTGACTTTTACATTTGAAGGTTTTATTCCTTCAACTGAAATATTTTAACCCAAAAAATCTATGTCTGTTGAACCAAATATACATTTCGAACTTTTAGTATTTATTAAACAATATTAGGATAAAAAACCAAACACTAATTTTAAATGTTCAGTACTGATCATCCTCATCCTTACTTGTTATAAGCACATCACCTAAATATACAAATACAAAGTCTGTGCCACATAAAACTTCATTTATAAAATATTGAAATGTTTGTGCAGCATTTGTAGGACATAAATAAATTAAATTTTGTTGACATTTGTTAGGTGAAATTTTTTTTCTCTTTTATATTAAATTGTACCAAAAAAGCATTAAGTGTAAGTGTACCACTGAAGTGTCGATAGTACCAAATTTGGTACAATTGTACCACAAATCCCAACACTGATGTATGTATATATGTATATCACAAAGCACAAACAGCTGTTTCCGTACGGAATGTGCGATCGGTTTCGTAATTTGCTTAAGCAAATGAAATTTGACGAAACTTAACGAAAAGTTTGGTTAAGTACATTATAGTTTGCAACATATGATTTATATAAATTGACACGTTTGCTTTAGTTGGCCTAAGCTAGCTCATGTATATTATAGTTGGGCCTAAATCCTACCAAAACCTAAGAAAAACTACCAAAAATTTTTTTAAAATAAATTAATTGTATCTAGGGTTTGGGAAACGGGAATTCTTGGGAAAAGCTTTAAACAATTTCCCAGGAAACGAGAAAATTAAAATCATGAGTACTTAAAAGAAAATTCAGTGGTTAATTTTTTAAATAAGCATTTATTTTCCTATCACACAAATATTTGATCGTTATTGTGCTGAATAAAAAACAAACATTTTTAAAATTGTAATAATTTTAGAAACTTATAAATACAAGTAGATCGTGCAAGACAAATTGTAAAACGATTTGAAAAAAGTCTTCTAAAACAGCCTGTCTCGAGAAATATAAGAACAAAGGATATGGTCGCGTTTAATTGTATGATGTAATAATTCTTGCAAAAAAAAACCGGCTTCAAAACAGATAGAAGGGCACCAATTCTAAACTAAAAATGTAAGAAGTAATCTGTAAGAATTAGACTTAAACCAAATAAAAGATGCGCCAAAATTAGAGGGAAAAAATAAAGACTATTGAATGTCAAGCCTCTCCCTATTACTGTTTAAAAGTTAAGTTATTTTCACTAGCATCCGTCTTGTATGGGGCCACCATTCAAGCCTCTGTCTATAACGGTTTCAAAGATAGGGGCACACAGATCAAATAACATCACCTATTCGGACACCCTTTAATTTACAATGTTAAATTAAAGACCTGTTGTTATAGAGGACTTGGTCACAAAGATTCTTTGTAAATTTCAACTATCTGTCTATAACGGTTAAAAAGTTTAACCATATATATCAAATTACATGAACTATTGGGACACCCTTTACATTATAATTCCAAATATTTGTATTTGTTATCATACCAGAGAAAGTAGTGGACATTCTGCCTAATTTTCAAGTGTTTGTGTTTAACGGTTCAAAAGATAGGGTCATATAGATCAAATTAAGTAATTTATGGGGACACCCTTTAATTTCTAACTTCAAATTGTATACTTGCTATAGTGGACTTTACAATACAGGTTCCTTGTAAATTTCAGCTGTCTGTCTCTAACAGTTCAAAAGTTTGGCCACATACATAGAATTACATTAACTATTGGGACACCCTTTAAGTTCCAAATTCAAAATTTTATACTTTTTGTTATAGCTGACTTAGCACTACAGGTTCTTTGTAAATTTCAGCGGTCTGTGTACAACTATTCAAAAGTATGGCCATATACATCAAATTAAATGAACTATTGGAGCACCCTTTAATTTAAAATTTTGAGTATTTATACATTTTATTATAACGGTCATAGTAGTCGACATTCTGTCAAATTTTCAAGGTTTAGTCTATAACGGTTCAAAAGATAGACCCAAATAGGTCATATTATGTCACCTATGGGGACACCCTTTAAATTTTCAATTTATTTTTTTTATTAATTTCTGCTGTTGGGAGCTATAGCGGCACGCAATTTTTTAAAATTTTAATTTGCTGCCCTTTACGGTTCTTAATACACGTAAAAAACATGTATGTTGTATGGGGACACCCTTTAATTTTTAATATAATGAACTGTTTTTAAAATGGGACCAACCTTGAAGCATAACCTTTCAAATAAAGCAAAAAATTTTAAAATCGGTTCAGAAATGGCTGAGTTCTGCGGTTACATACATAAAAAAAAGCAACATTCAGACGAATAGATAACCTCCTTCTTTTTTGAAGTCGGTTAAAAACAAGATAAGTATGGTTGAAATGATTCAATCGTTTCTTAAATCGAAGAACGCAATTAAAAGAAGTGTGATAGATTTCATTTGCGCAGAGTTGTGGGTTTAAGATTAAGAATATGTTCAGATTTTAGAAAATTAAGTGGCCGTTTTAAATCCCATTAAAGATGCAGTAGAGGCTTGAGCCGCAGGGGCACAAATTTGTTAATAACAGATGTAATTATTCAGACCCTCTACGAGCAGCTTTTGGCTATTAATTCGAAAATGATGGTTGTAAACAAAAATAAATGAACGAAGGAATGACAAAACGTTTGCGATACTTAAGTATTTAGAAAGTGGTGAAATTGCTCATGTGCCAAAAAATTTCATAAAACTTTATTCAGCACAATTGTTCAACAGATTAGTAAAGCGATTCGAATCTGTAGAACCGTCAACTAGCAGTTGTGTTGTTAACGAAATGAAACCAGAGAGACTTTTGCAACAAAAACAAGGGAAAGAAAGTCCAGTGATTTGTTAAACGCTCTAACAGTTCTAAAATCATATTTTGTAAAAAAATATGATTGTAAACCGAAGGTTAGCTGAGGCAACAACAAATATAAGGTGGTTAATATTAAAGTAAAAATATTAAAACAAAAGGGAAGCTTTAGATAGTGGTAGACTTCGTTCTCACCAACTGACGATTGATGATTTAATACAGTTTTCTCGTATTCCTTTATCTGAGTTTAGTTGGTTAAATAGATGATGCTTACAACTAAACACTACCCAAATTAGATAGATACGAAGAGTGCTGCGTTGCCATAAGAGAAGCTTTACTATCACACTAACCATCTGTCTTATCTACTACTATCTCTTTCCAAAGGAAGTAACACATTTAATATAGGCATTAAATGACTTAAAAAAAAAATATTATAAACAAATTTTTGGTATTTTGTAAAATAAATTCAGAGTTTTTAAACTTATACATTGGCACGTAATTAATACGTTTACGATTTTTTTCTACCAAAAACGCAGAAAAACTGGAACAAACCAACTAAACTACCGAAACGTTCATAAATAAAAAAAAAAAAACCAATTTTGGTCCGATCAGACCACAGTAGCATCGCTGCTCATGACACCATTCCTGGTTTTAAAATGTTTGTAGAAATTTTTGGAGAAAATGTTAGGACACACTTTATTAATAGATCCAATCCCCTTGTTTGCTTCCAAAAATCCTTTTTACTTGTTCGGTTTGTAAGATCGCCAAAATAGTGATTACAAATAATATTTTTTATTATTACGTTTAACTCATTTTTATAAAAAAATGTTTTACTTTGTTTAACATAATCTAAGATTAAAAAGGGTGAAATAGGTTATGTTACAAGAAGAGAACCCAAAAATGATTATGATCTGAACATATAAAGATTCGTTCAAGGCGATTTGAAGAATAGGTAATGGCAACAAATACAACCACAGGTAATTTTTTTGTGTAAAAACCTAATTTTTAACACTACAACAATCGCTATATTAGTCAACAGCATTTATTGTTTGCAGTAACAACTGTAAGATTTACTAACGACTTTTTAACCTTAATACTAGGGTATTTTAAAGAGTTGATAATTGACCTGGATTTCTTGAAATTCTTTTCTGTGGATATTAGTCAACGAACATCAAATCGTATACAAATTTTTAAGATTAAGGTAAATGAAATCCCGCAATTCCTAAAATAAATAAAAAATCGCAAAATTGGAAAATTTAGGCTTTGGCCCATAAAGTCCACATATGAACTACGGTTCATAAAATACATTCAGATATAATTGGAAATATATATAGATTTTTTACAGCAGTCTTCTTTTTCCGATCCCTTTGGTATTTTAGAACATATAGGCTAATGTCAAAGTTTCAATGTAATATAGATCAAATTAAAGGACCTCAATATTTTACTAGGATCATCACTATATATGTATATATAAATTTTTTATATATTTCTTAAGAACTTCTTTTATTAAAAAAGATTAATGGCCCTTTTTTAGGCTAAAATACACAAAAATGCAATAACTTTGATGTTTTTAAATTGAAAATCCTCTAGTTGTTAACTCAACGAAAAAAACTGAAAAAATGTACTAATACTAAATAGATCTTAAAACGATGTAAAATTTTGAAAAATCGAACAAAAATTGAAATAAATCAGTCAAGTGCGCGTTAGTCTCACACAAGTAGGGTTCCATACTATGTTTAGTACGCCTTTAAAAATTCAAGTAGTTAATTTTTTCATGTCTTATGGGGCACCCTTTATTTTTAAAATTAAAGTCATATTCGCGAAAATTGCATCGCTATTAGAACACCCTTCAAATTTTAGGAATTGTTGTTATAACGGCCATGGTAATACACTTTCTATAAAAATATCAGGCCTACCTATTGCGGTTCGAAAAATAAGGTAATATACGTGAAAAACATGTCATTGATGGATCACCCTTTAGTAATTAGTAAATGTTACAGCGGCCGAAGTACAACATCTACTGTAAACAATTCAGGAGTAATAGGTATACTCTCAAAATAAGGCTATTTAAGTAAAAATCATGTCTCTGCCGCAATACCCTTTAATTTTGTTATTTGTTATAACGGCCACGGAAATTATTTTTCTATGAATATATCAAGAGTTTACCTATTACGATTAAAATAATAAGTCACTATACGTGAAAAACATGTCATTGTCGGAACACCCTTTAATTTTTGGTAATTGTCATATCGGCCGTGGCAACATATCTCCTGTAAAAAATTTTAAGAGTCTACCTATTACGGTTCAAGAAATAAGGCGTTATACATTATACTTATCGGAGCACCCGATAAGTTTTAGTATTCATTGCTATAGTGGCCACAGTTATACACCTTCTGTGAAAATTTCAAGAGTCTACCTATTATGGTTCAAAACGTAGGTCTTATACATGCAAATCACACCACTATCGGAACACCCTTTAATTTTTAGGTTTATTTTTTTGACTTGCTTATAAAGCGAACTAAGTTTTAATTACTGTTTGTAAATTTTTAGTGTATGCCTCCTACAGTTCCAGAAATGAACACACATTCGTGAATAACACCTCTCTATCGGAACACCCTATAAGTTTTAATATTTGTTGCTATAGCGGCCACAGTTATACACCTTCTGTGAAAATTTTATGAGTCTACATATTATGGTTCAAAACTTAGGCGTAATACATGCAAAACACGCCACTGTCACAACACCCTTTAATTTTTAGGTTTATTTTTTTAGACTTTTTTATAAAGCGAAGTAAGTTTTAATTACTGCTTGCATATTTTTAGTGTATTCCTCCTACCGTTCAAGAAATAAGCAGACATTCGTGAATAACACCTCTCTATCGGAACACCCTATAAGTTTTAGTAGTTACTACTATAGCGGCCACAGTTATAAACCTTCTGTGAAAATGTCAAGTTTCTACCTATTATGGTTCAAAACTTAGGCCTTATACATACAATCACACTACTATCGGAACGCCCTTTAATTTTTAGGTTAATTTTTTTATACTTGTTTATATAGCGAACTAAGTTTTAATTACTGTTTTTCAATTTTGAGTCTGTCTCCTACAGTTCAATAAATAAACACATATTCGTGAATAACACCTCTCTATCGGAACACCCTATAAGTTTTAGTATTTGTTGCTATAGCGGCAGGAGTTATACATCATCTGTGAAAATTTCAAGAGTCTACCTATTAAGATTCCAGAGATAAAAGGCGCTGACAGACGGACAGACGGCCAGACAGACAGACATTGTAGCGAAAACAATAGGGTTTCGTTTTTACCCTTTGGGTACGGAACCCTAAAAATGCCAAGCCCTAAAAGGTAAAGTTCTCAATTTTAAGGAAACAACAAATATAAGGTGGTAAATATTAAAGTAAAATATTAAAACAAGAGGGAAGCTTTATGTAGTGGTAGACTTCGTTCTCACCAAGTGACGATTGATGATTAAATACAGTTTTCTCGTATTCCTTTATCTGAGTTTGGTTGGTTAAATAGATGATGCTTACAACTAAATACTACCCTAAGTAGATTAGATACAAGAGTGCTGATGACGGACGTGGCTGTCTAGAAAATGTGTATTCCGCTCGTGCTGGTATCTAAAAATTAAATTTTCCCAATTTTTCTTTAATATTATCGCCTAATTTATTCTTTCTTAGAGAGAATAAAACAAACTTAAGCTTGACTTTAAATTTCATCTGTATGTAAAATAAATAGTTCGAATAATACAATTTCAAATATTCAATATTATAAATCAAGAATGTTGCAATTAAGACAGGGTTGGAGAACTATAAAGCTAGAAATGTAAAAAAAATGAGTAAAGCCTAGTACTCTGTTCGAATTTGTGAAAAATGTTGAGCAACATTTACTATTTCACAAGGAAAATTTGACATTTAAATGTGGTGTGTATCTCGCGATTTGGAAGAACTTTACGCTTTTATTGCTTTTAAATATACCACATTGTTTTACAAAATTTTCCACAAGAAAGTTTACAAAAAATTCCACATGAAATAATGCACATTTGCTTTATTTCACAGCTTTGATAAAATGTTGCCAGAAATATTTCAATGTTTTTCCACAGGAAAAACAGAGTACTACTTTTGCAACTTTTTTTTATGAATTTTTCATACAAATTTTTTATGTATGTAGTTTGACAGCATTTCGCATAAAAAACTGAACAGAGCACCAGGCTTAAATAAAAAAAATTATTGAATAAATTTTATATGAAATTGTACCAAAAAAGCATTAAGGGCACCAGTGTACCATTGATGTGTTGATTATACCAAATTTGGTACAATTGTACCACTTATGGTTATGACCCGCAAATGATTGCAAAAACCGTGAAACAAACATTGTTTTTGTCTAGCACTGGCTGGACTTCAAAAATATTTTTTTTATTTTAGACTTAATGCTGGGAACACAACTAGGACGAACGACGAAATTCGTCCAACACGACGAAATCGTCGGTAAAAATACGCTGTGTATATTCGTCTTATGAAGCACAACGTCGAAAAAATAACAACTGTTATAATTGGTAAAGTTATTTACTGTTTGTGCAAAGAAAGAAAAATACAGAAAAAAATTAATAAAAGAATTTTGAAAATTTTGAAAAAATCATTAAAATATTAAAAATTTTGCTTATTATAGTAAAAGGTTTTTTGCTTGTACGTAAATGTTCAATAATGAGGTGGTTGGCAGGGCCAGTAAACATTAATAAATAAATCAGTTAAGTGCGAGTCAGACTCACACACGTAGGGTTCCGTACTATGTTCGGTACAACTTTAAAAATACAATTTGTTATGTTTTTCACGTCTTATGCGGCAACCTTTAATTTATACTAGAGCATAGTACTAAATACCCTGCGTAAATATTAATCGTCTGCCTATAACGTTTAGAGAGATGGTCAAATTTTTAAAATTCGCAGTAGATATTGCAAAATATAATCTGTGTAAATTTTAAATGTTAGCCTATTACTGTTCGAATATAAGGATTTTCAATGGAAATATCAGGAGCCTACCTATTGCGGTTCAAAAAATAAGGCAATATAATTGAAAAACATAATATTGCGGAACACCCTTTAATTTTTATAGCGACGATGGCAACACATCTACTGTATAAATTTAAAGAATCTTCCTATTATGTTTTCAGTTTCACTTTTTGCGTTGATAAGTTCGGACGCGATTTTTTTAAGCTCTCAATTAACAAAAAACAAAAACGTACATTGTATGAATAATTTCAAACAAAAGCAAAAAAACAAACCTGTTTAATACAGTAAAGTTGTCTGTAAATTTTTATCTGTCTTTTTTTACAACGGCATTATTGCTTTGCTCCTTTGAAAATAAAACAAGAACAATTGAGGCTATGAGCATCTTTAATTTAAGTCAAAAAAATGTGAACAATATTGAAAGAAATAAAAAAAACTGGAAACAATTTGTGTATAAATGTTACGCCAGTTATTCGTACCCAATCTGGTTTATCGCTTTTGTTAAGTGGTGACAATAAAATAAATAAAAAAAGTCGCCTTCGGAACACAATATTACCAAAACTAATATGGATAGTGTAGAAAAACCCAAGGTGCAAGTGGGAATGGACAGATACATAACTGTATTAAAAAGAGGTTGAAGCCCTAAATCTTCGCAGATTGCACTAATATATAAGGTACATAAAGATAAGGACTCTGACGGAATAAATTCCCAAAATCTTTTTGCTATCTTAGATAGCGAAACAAGTGAACCTAAAACGACACCCAAGAAAAAAATTCAAACGACTTAATAAAAAAGTTAATTTCGGTTATTGTGTAGAACTCATTTTATGTAATTTCCATCAAACGTGGTAACATTGATGAGACAAAAATTCAATTTATCGATGAAAGCAGTAAAGCATTAAACGAATTCGAAAGCTGCAAAAAGATCTTTTATACCTATCAGCTAAAGAGTAGCAAAGGCCTACAGGTGGTAATTAAAGATGTAGATTCATACGTTGATCCAGCTGAAATAAAAGCTGGCCTTCAAAAAGCGAGATTTGAGGTAAAGAGTGTAGACAATCTCAGAAATCGAGAACGCATCCCCAACCACTATTTGGCGTAGAACTGAAACCTGGAGATATCAAATTGAAAAAGAATGAAACGCATCCTATTTATAATACTAGATACCTGTTACACGCAAAATAAGCGTAGAGGAACCACATAAGCCCTCAGGACCCGTCCAGTGTCTAAACTGCCAAGAATATGGTCAAGCTTGAGCTTACTGCAAGTTGCCTCCGCTTTGCGTCGTGTGGCGAGCTACATTGTTCCGCTCAATGCGACAAAGCAAGGGATGACTCGAAGGTAATAGCAATTGCGGTGGATATCACACTACTAAATACAGAGGTTGTCCAGTTTTTTCTATGGTAATGAAGTTGACTCAAAAATTAAATACTCCTTCTAAGCAGCCACAAAATCGAGCAACTGCTTATTATCCTCGGTTAGCCCAACCACACAGACAAAATTATTACCAAAATTTTTTCAAACCAATGGATGCTTGATATTTTTTTCGTTTTTCAAAAACTTTTTTGTTTGGATCTAATAATATTTTTGTCTGATTTTTAATTTTCTGCTAGCAGTGTTGCCGTAATAAAGACTATAGATATTTTATTAATATTGAAATATTGTTCTCCCTAAAATTTATTAACTTTTATATTTTTAATAGCCCATAATTATGTTTTGGTAGGTGGACAACGACATTTTATTGACCCATGTACATATATTAATATAAAAAGCAAAAAAAGTATATTAACTTATTTTCTTACCAAAGTTAATGTTAATAGTAGGTTTCTTGTTTTCACATATAGACAGAAAAATATTACATTGCGAACTGTTACCTAAATCGGTTTTTTACAAAACATAGCACTACTGTTGATGGAATAAAAGGATATTATTTTGCACAGCCAAATAAATAAGATTTACTGTACGACGATGTACGACGATGTCGCTAGTATTCATTCTTTATTAATTTTAAAATTTGTGTTTAAGTTTTAAATGTAAAATTTTTAAATTTTTGTTTTGGTTTTAAATGCAATTGTGCGAACGAACGATTTTTTGCGACATTATGGGACAGGCACATAATCTAAAAATTATTTTGATGTTTTTTAATAAACTTTTCTTTTTTGTGTTGGACTTCTTATAGGGTAACAATTATTTTTAGAAAGTATACGACCTAACCTATTTAAAGGTACTGCAAACTAGACAGCACCTTATATATGTATATACTAACTAACTGTGCCCGCCAAGTTGTATTCGCACTGACAACATTTTGTTCGATTTTGCTTTGAAAGTTATCCACAGCAAATTGTAAGACTTACTTTTATAGTGCTTAAGTTATATGGTATGTATTTACCTAATGTAGAGGTACCTATGAGTAATGTAAAACTCTTCTTTTATGACTTACTGTGCCCGCCACGTTGTATTCGTCCTGACAACATTTTGTTTGATTTTGCTTTGAAAGTTGTCCACACCAAATTGTAAGACTTACTTTTATAGTGCTGAAGTTATATAAGTTACCTAATCTAGAGATACTTATGGGTAATATAAAACTCTTCTTTTATGACGTCGGTTAATTACATGACAATTTTTAAGGTATTATCTATAAACTTGATAGAATATGAGAAATTTTTCTATTTCTGTGATAAGTTTGTTTAAATAGAACATTAATAACAATTGAAACTACCGGGTAGATCGATACGAAGAGTACTGATGACAGACGTAGCTGTCTAGAAAATGCATTCTGCTTTGCTGGTATCTAATTTTTCTTTATCTCTTTATAATTAAGAACTTAAGCCTAAATAATTAATTTATTAATTCAAAAATAGTTCAAATAAAATTCATTTAATTGTTTGAATTTACAAATTTGTTTATAGGACCATATTTAAATCAAAAATTGTCTGATTATGCAAATTAATTGTTTGAATATGAAAAAAACCAATAATATTTCAGTACACAAACCGACAACTAATTCTACTCCAAATTTGCACCCAGAACCTAAAGAACAAACACCATCTGGTAACTACATATTTATAATCGTCTCGAAGCATGCATAGAGACATTACAGCATTCGTTAAACAGTTTTATGAGCTCTATGAGCAGCATGATGCAAGAAATGGTACGCATGCAATCTATTATGTTGCAGGCGGCACTTAACAAACCATGAACTGAATTTAGCGATATTGAAAGAGCAACAACGGAATTAAACACCAAAAAGGCACCTGGCGTTGATAAAAGAAGTAACAAGTTGTTATTTGAGTTGCCTCGTATAGGTCGAAGAATTATTCTTTTTGTTTTTAATGCCATCTCACGTCTTGAGTACTTTCCCACAAATTGGAAGATTCTTTGATTACTATGATTCCCAAACCAGGATCACACAAAAGTAGAATCATATAGACCTATAAGCCTTTTACCAAAATTATCAAAGGTGTTTAAGAGAATATTAATAACTAAGATGAATCCAATTCAGCTCAATTATTAATGCATCGAAAAGATGTATTCAGAAAACAACATAGTACGATCCAACAAACAGATTAGTAAATGTAATTAAAAAGACCTTTGAAGAAAAAAAATACTCTTCTGCACTCTTTATCGACGTTTCTCAAACATTAGATAAGGTGTGCCACGAAGGCCTAATATAAGTTAAAGCTGAACTTGCCCGAAAACTTTTATTAACTCTTAAAAAACTGTTTAACGATTCAAAAGTTTTTACTAAAATAATGTGATTTTTTAAGCTCGCCACAGCTCATTGAAGCCGGAGTTCCCCAAGGTAGTATTTTGGGACCAATTTTATATTTACTGTACACAACAAATATGAAAATTAGCACCCGAGTCCACACATCAACATTTGCCGATGACACAGCTTTTTTAAGCATTCATGAAATCGCCCAAGTAGCGTCACAACTTTTACAATAGCACATACATATGTACACAATTTGGAAAAATGGTTTAATAAAATGGAGAATAAAGGTGAATGAACAAAAATGTACTCATATAACTTTCACACTGCGTAGCAACTCATGCTCTCCCATTCGCATAAATAACCAACTGATACCGCAGCTTTCAGACGTTAAATACCTGGGTATACGTCTTGACCGTCGCCTTACTTGGAAAAGCCACATAGATTTCAAGTTAACACAAATGAAATTAAAAGCAGTAGAACTAAATTGACTTATTGGCAGAAACTCTACCCTGAGCTTAGATTGTAAACTTCTACCGTTCAAGTCTATCCTCAAACCAATTTGGTGTTATAGGATTCAATTATGAGGCCTCAGCTAGCAATGTTGAAAAAAATCAAAGGCGCCAAAATAAGATTCTACGTATGATAATAGTTGCTTCCTGGTATATGAAAAACTCGAACATCTAGAAAGACCTAAACATGCCATCATTTAAAGAAGAAATAGCGAAACATTCAGTAATTAGATCAAATTCTTGCAACTCACGTCACTATCAGAACAACCTTTCATTTTTAGATTTATTTTCTTATACTTGTTTATATAGCGAAGTAAATTTTGATTACTGTTTGTAAATTTTAAGTGTATGCCGCAGACAGTTTTAGAAATAAACACATATACGTGAATAACACGTCTCTATTGGAACACCCTATAAGTTTCAGTGTTTGTTGCTATATCGGCAACAGTTATACATCTGTGAAAATTTCAACAGTTTACCTATTACGGTTCCATAGATAAAAGGCAGTGACAAACGGACGGACAGATATTGCAGCGAAAACAATAGTTTGTACCCTTTGGGTACCGAACCCTAAAAACGATCTCATAGAGTGATCATATAAAATAATAATTCTTTTAACATGAAACATTAATAAAAACACAACTAAAAACGATTTTAACTCGCTATGTATGGGGGGTACCACGATCACTGTCCCAATCCAGCCTATGTTTTTCTAGAGTATTCGCATGGATATGAGGGTTACTTTTACCTACTTTCAAGACCATACCTGTTGTAGTACTATATGTAAACGATAATAATTTTTCACTTTGTATGGGAGGTACCACGTCCACTGTCCCAATTCATTCTGTATTTTGCTAGATCTTACGCATTTGCGAGGGGGTTACTCGTACAAAGTTTTAAGGTGCTATCTATTGTAGTTCGCCAGCAACGCGATAATTTTTCACTTCGTATGGGAGGTACCACGCCCACTATTCCATTTCAGTCTATGTTTATCTAAACTATGTACGTTAATATGATGCGAAATTCTAAGACGATACCTGTTGCGGTTCTCTATATACAGGATAATAATTTTTCACTTTGTATGGCAGGTACCACGCACACTGCCCAATTAACTCTATAGTTTAGTATATTTTGTGAATTAGCAAAGCTTCAAGGCGCTATCTATTGTAGTTTTCCAGGAACACGACAATTATTTTTCACATTGTATGGAAAGTACCACGCCCTCTATTGTAATTCAGAATGTGTTTAGCTTGACTATACCTATACTATACGTGGAATATCAAAAAAATAACAACTGTATAAATACAAACAAACTGTGAAAATTTCAGAAAGATCGGTTCACTGGTGTAGGCAGCTATAGCTTTCTGACAAACACATTCTGTGCTTTATATAAGTTAACAACATAAACATTAATAATTTGCCAGAAACATTTTTTGCAACAACTCAATTTACAAACAACTAGATCGCTGACTTTGCGTCTGCAATATTTCTGCAAAAATCTCATACCTGCGACATCCGGCTTGTGCTTCTAATTCCTGGAAATAAAATCTAATGCATCAGCGAATTTGGCATTTAAAAATAATAAATGTAATTAATTTAAGTTCAGTTTTAGTTTGTGCTCTGTTCTAAAAAGGTGTTAAGAAAATAAAAGTGAAATAAATAAAAAATAAAAAAAAAAATTATATTTTTTTTTATGAAAATGTAAAAAGAATATTTAACTGGCGCCCAACAACTAGTCGTGTTATCCTTTAAGCAAATATGAGCCCTGAAGTAGTGCAATACTTAAAGGATAACTAAACGACAAAGGACCTAGCGAAGTAATCCAAGGAGGATAAAACGCAAGCCCACCAGGAGTACGCAACGAGGGATCCCAAGTAGCTTAACTGTAAAAAGGACAACTCCCCGGCGTCGTGGGATGATCCGTGCAGGAGTACGTATGTAAGAAATATTTTAAGATCTTAGTATAATTTAAATAAGTGCTTAAGTGAAAAGAAAACTAAGAATAATTTTATAAGTAATGGAATTAATTTTATAAATCACAAGAAAATAATAATTAAATAACTTAAATCGAATCTGAAGTCCAGACCCTCCAGGGTAGAAGAACACCCCTTTAAGAAGGGATAACATAATAAAATAAAAATTCAATAGATTAAGCAAGATTTCTTTTGAAAAATGAAAAGAAAAAATTAGATATTTTGAAAACAAATTAAAAATATTAATAAAGGGAAAAATTGAAATAAAAACAGATCGGAAAAAATATTAATTTCGAAAGTAAATAAAATTAATTGTTAATAAATTTATAGCAATTATTAAGAAAAGTGGAAAAAAAATCAGAAAGGAAAATACGAAATACTTAAGAAAATCTATTAATTTTGAAAATCTTTTTAAATAAATAAGTGAAAGCTTAATAAAATTTCCAAAAAAAAGGATCATTCGTTAAAGATATTTTCAGCGTTAACGATTAGTTTAAAAATAAAGAAATTTATTTTTTATCGGTGAGGAAGGAATTGGCAAAGTTTTAGTAATAGAAAAGGAGTTTTAACAAAAAAAAATGTCAAACCCGAATAATGTTATTAGACCTAGCGTTCTAGAGACAGCTGGTACATCTAATGTACAAGGCCAATCCACTAGCACATCACAACCGGTAGCAGCACCAGATTTAGAAAGACTTATTAGTAACATTGTTCAAAGAGTCATACAAGAAAATTTGGTAATAATCCGGACAGTATACTTGTAAATGCGACAGACGAAACGATTAGACCAGAACATAGAGGACAAATCGGCGACCTTGACAAAATACCTGACATCGTGCGTAGCCTAAGAGACTTTTCAGGGAACCCGGCAGAATTAAGAGCCTTCAGATTTACCGCAGGCCCTTCATTTATGCCTTAAATTAGAAAACCAAGGTTACAGGACACAATACGCATATAATCAAAACAAAAATCGAAAATTTCAGCCACCGCAGGTGCATACACCACAACAAATGCATAGAAAGCCACCATTCTACCCTCAGACAGCATTTATTCCACAAGGGAATCAAAATCAACTTTTTAGACAATTTTCTTTTGGTAGGCCAATAATTAATCAATATAACCACCATATACCCAATAATACATTCGCAAATCGTTTTTCTCAGTATCAAAATTTTCAAGAGTCAAGTTAGCGAAACCCCTAACTCTCGTTTTGAGAGGGGAGGAAGGACGAATGTCCAAACGTTTATCAGCTAAAAAGCAAATAGTCTTAGACAATGACGCGGTAGAAGCCTTTAACAAAATAAAATCCACTCTCGCCTCAAATGAAGTAATGCTACAGTACCCCGATTTTAGCAAGGAATTTAGCCTCACTACTGATGCCTCCAACTACGCTATAGGCGCAGTCCTAGAACAGGACAATAAGCCAATTATATTCATATCTCGTACTCTCTCAAAAGTGGAGAAAACTATGCCACCAATGAGAAAGAGATGTTAGCCATCGTGTGGGCTTTGAAAACATTACGCAGTTACCTCTATGGTCCTGTTACCGTAAAAATTTTCACTGACCACCAACCTCTAACATACGCATTGAGTAACAAAAACAACAATGGTAAACTCAAGAGATGGAAAGCTATTTTAGAGGAACAATTACGTACTCAAATACAAACCAGGAAAATCGAATGTAGTGGCAGACACATTATCTAGAATCCCAAATGAACAAATTAATTCCCTGACACCAACGTTACACAGCGACGAAAGCTCTTCTCAAAAGCTTATCCCTTATACTGATTCTCCAATTAATGTGTTTAAAAACCAATTGTTTCTTTCAACAGGTGATGTATCCTTTTACCAGTTCAAAATTATCTTTCCTACTTAGCATATCATAGTTGAACAAGATTTTAGCGAGGATAATTTAGTAAATATTCTTAAACGTTATTTAAATCCTTCAGTTACAAATTGCATTTTTACTGACGATAATATTTTAGGTAAAATACAAAATTTATATTCCCAACACTTCGACCAATATAAGACACGTTATACAAGAAAACGAGTAGAAGATCTCACGCGAGAAACAGAGATTATAAAAGAACATACTAGAGCTCATAGGAACTCGACCGAAAACAAAATACAATTGCTAGAAAAATTTTATTCTCCGCAGATGAATGCAAAGATCAAAAAAATTGTAAAGCAGTGCAAGGTTTGCCAAGAAAATAAATACGAGAGACACCCTTCTTCTCCAATTCTGAAGCCTTCTCCAATTACAGAATACCCCGGACACATCGTACACATTGATATTTACCACACAAATAATAAAATTATTTTAACAGCCGAAATTAGTAAAATCAAGGGCGACGGAAGATATTAAACTACCTCTTCAAGAACTGCTAATATCTTTTGGTATCCCCAAGAAAATTGTAATAGACAACGAAAAATCTCTTAGCTCAGCCCCTATATTATTTATGCTTGAAAACCAATACGGAATAGAGATATTTAAGACACCACCATACACAAGCACTATAAACGGACAGATCGAGAGATTCCACTCAACCCTATCCGAAATAATGCGATGTGTTAAGACTGAAAAAACCCACAGAAATTTCGAAGATCTACTCTTTAGGTCACTTTACAAATACAACTATTCTATTCACTCGACAATTAAGAGAAAACCAGTAGAAGCGTTTTTCGGACGAACTGTAAGTACCGACCCAGAACAAATTGAAAAAGACCGACAGGACAACATAATAGACTTTTTATACAAAATAAAGACCTTGAATTTCATAATCAGAAAAGAACACCATTTCGTTCATACAACCCAAATGACAAAATATTTGTAAAAGTTAATAAGAGATTAGGAAATAAACTTACCCCTAGGTATAAGGAAGAAACAGTAAAATACGACAGAGGAAATACAATATTGACGGAATCAGGACGAACAGTACATAAGTCTCACATTAGAAATTAAGTTTAATAGAAGAAAAGACAAATAATAATATGCTTATTTTTATGTTTAGGAAAAAGAAAAATTTTACAAAACACATGTATTAGAATTAAGGAAATGTTAAAAAACAAAAAGTAACACAAACCTTAATATTAAAAATTAATGAAAGAAATAAGAAATGCATAAAACGAAAAAGTTATCACAAATAAATATGAAAAATAATGAAAAGGATCGAGAAATATGCCATAGGCGTACGATACCGACATTTTGTAAAGAAAATTTCAAATAAGTAACAAGGAAAAATCGAATACTATGCCATAGGCCTACGATTTAAAAGCAAAGTAATTTTAGTTGTTTAAGGGAAAATATAAATTTTAAAAATATAAAATATATAATATAAAATATATAAAGTTAATTATAAGACATTAGTGTAAGCAATCAATAATTTGATTAATTTCTTAAGTAACAAAATGTTCAATTAATAAGAATCTATTCTGGTTTTGCAGAATAATCATGCACATGGTGTGTGCAGAATTCCAAATATTTTATTACACAAATTCGCAACTTATAACCTTAAAAGATGACATAGCAAGAATACAGGAGGGAACTTATAAAATAATTCATATTATTGACTTAACACGATACGATAAGATGATTTCCGAATTAGAGATGACAATTAAAAACAATATAACAGTAACTCAGGACCTATACCCTTTTCTCGTACATGAACTTACTCAAATTCGCTCGCTTATATCAAGGATCACTCCTAAGATAAAGAAAAAGCGATCACTAGACTTTATAGGCTCCGCTTGGAAGTGGATTGCGGGTAGCCCCGACCATCACGACTTAGAAATAATTAACAGCAACTTGCAGAACTTAATCGAAAACAATAATAGACAAGTAGTTATAAATAAACAACTCCTTGAAAAAATGCATGAACAAAACCTGAGAAGTAATCAATTAATGAAAGTTATTAAAGATAATACCAGCATAAGACTAGAATTAAGTTTAAAAACAAAGTACCAATTAAGATTAATAAAAGAAGAATTGCTAAATGTAGAATATGCCTTGCACTGGGCGAAAAGTAATATTGTAAATTCATTCATTTTATCTAATATAGAAATTAAAACTATTGAAGAAATTGTCAAACATGAGGGTATTCCCTACATAAACATAGAAGAGGAGTTAGAATTCACAGATATAAATGTAGCCTAAAACGGTTCCATGATTGTTTATATTTTAAGCTTGCCAACCACGCAAGATGAAGAATGTGTAACACTTACATTGAAATCTGTGAGGTCTAACAATAAAATAACTAAAATTGATTATAATAAGGTACTTGAATGTAAGAAAAAAATTTTTGGAATTAAGTCCGATTGTAAACAATATAATAAGAAAACAATATGTAATGAAAATAATTTAATAGAATTAAGTGAAAATAATTATATAGTTAAGCTATTAAAAAGCCAATTGCCAAACTGCACTCTCACCAATGCCGACCATATAAATGATTTTGAGGAAATTCAACCTGGAATGCTATTTCTCAATGATTACAATGGCACCATATTGATTGATAATCAGCCACTTCAACTAACAGGCACATTTATTATAAAGCACCACAATTCAACAGTAAAACTACAGGATAAAGTATTTTATGTCCAAGAAACTACATATCTAGAGCCACTACCAG
>CATIVE010000560.1:0-45391 GCA_949628195.1 Phasia obesa
CAATATTTTCCTCAAATTTAAAATTTAGTGGAATAGAACTTCTAGGGAACAAAAGGGAACAAGAAACGTATACAACCACGAGAAAGGTGAAAGTGTCCTCTTTAAGGCTATATATACTTTTGCACCCGCCACGAGCCGCCTGTAGAACACTTTTTTCATTTTAATGAAATTACTCGAAAAAAAATTCATATACAATGGTGTATTAAATTTTCACTTTTTTGCCTAAAAGTTTATTTTTTTTAGTTTAGGCTACGTATAACTAAAAAAAATAAATATAATACCTTCGAAAGGGTTTAATGGCTTTGTTTTGATCAGCAAAAAATAAGTAATAAAATTATCACAATGGGCTCTACAGGAAGCATATGATCTCTTTCTAAATTTACCTGTTATCAAATGTTAGGGTCAACCAAAGTCATAAACAATTTTATAACAATAATTGCGACATTAAACCACTAAAGTTAAAAAACAACCCCATATTGACGCATGAGTACAGTTTTGTTCAATTTAAGCGCTACCTGCTATGAAATTAAAGATCAGTGTGTGAAGAACATATATCTAAAAATTTATAAAAGTACGGATTCGTTAAGGGATTACTCAGTAATAACTTAATCCTTTAAGTGTACGGATAAAACATAACAAACGCAAATAAAAATATTCAAAAGAAAATGGAGAGTTTCGGTTATAAAGAACTGGCCGAAGTGTATTTTAGAAACAAAAATCAGGAAGATGTTCTTAGTTACGTTAAAATAAAATTAAACTTAAATTCGTGTAGCACCGAAATGCAAGAGCAATTATATAATTTCGTCAAAGCACTAAAAAACGCTACAAAGAAGTTATGTACAGTAAACAAAAATTTTATATAAAAAGTGCAAAGTGGTTAGAAGGTCAACTTACTGTCGCTGCAGAAACAGCAAAGCAAGATAAGGCTGGAAGACCACGCAAATCATTAGTGGACAATTGCAGCGATAGATCTAAGAGGCGAAAGCTTAAAGATATTAACGATGCCTTTGGTTCTACAAATATAAAAGAATCTTTCCTGCATCAATTACGATCACAGAACCAATTTACAAAAGTGGATATCATTGAAAAAGTTGTTAAAGCTAGTCCACCGAGAACAAAACGGATTCTTAAAAGTATACCAACTCCGAATGATGCAATTCAGTACACAAATGAGGAGGCATTAGCATTATTTCTGGATTTGAAATTAACAAAACAGCAATATATTAAACTCAGACAGCGTGCGATTGAAAAAGGCTCAAATATATATCCAGCATATCATCACATAACCGCTGCTAAAATGGACTGTTTGCCATCAAAGGACACTATTACAATCACACCAATTTCGGCAGAGGTACAACTACAATCTCTACTTGATCACACAGCCGCACGCTTGCTGCAATCAATAACAGGAAATGAGTTGAAGAAATACGGAAACACAAAGTTAATTCTTTTTTGTAAATGGGGATGTGATGGTTCTTCGGGACAAAAACAATATAAACAAGCTGTATGTGAAAATATTTCTGACTCAGATATGTTCATGGTATCATTTGTACCATTGCGATTGAAAAAGATTTTGGAAGATTCAGACCCTTCGACTAGTACAACGCAAACAATGGATATTTGGAAAAATGAGATACCATCTTCTACGAAATACAGCAGGCCAATCAAATTTCAATTCAAAAAAGAAACAAATGATGTTATTAATAAAGAAATTAGTGATATCAAGGCCCAAATTACAGCACTACAGCCATTACAATTACAGTTAGATGGGCAGCAAATTGAAGTAAGCTACCAGTTAGTCCTGACAATGATAGATGGAAAACTGGGTCAGGCTTTGACTAACACGAAGGCTGCATCCAGCTGCATTATATGCCAAGCAACATCAACCCAATTAAACCAAGTCCCAGCAAAATCATTAGATAATACCGATACATATGAATTTGGATTATCACCACTACACGCAAGAATACGACTTATGGAACACATACTAAAAATCAGTTATGATTTGGATTTCGGGTCTTCAGGATCAATAAGAAACAACGTGACCAACAAAGAGTTAAGAAGTTCAAAAAAGAAACATGTTCAAGATGAATATCGCAAACGTGGACTGATTATAGATCAGCCAAAACAAGGGTCAGGCAATACAAATGATGGCAATACCGCAAGAATATTCTTTTCAGATCCAGAAACAGCATCTGAAAAAACAGGAGTGGATTTCAACCTTATTTTCAGATTTAAAATAATACTAGAAGTACTTGCGTGCAATGAAGAAATTGACTGTAGAAAATTTGGAGATTATGCTAAAGAAACTGCAAAAATATATACAACTAACTACCCATGGAGAAATATGTCTGCAACAGTTCACAAAATCCTTTATCATGGTGAAGATGTCATTAAATATCATTTGGTGCCACTTGGAGATCTATCAGAGGAGGCTCAGGAAAAAAGGAACAAGGATTATATATTTTATAGAGAGCACAATACTAGGAAAATTTCACGGAATTCAACAAATGAAGATCTATTTAATATATTATTGGCAACGTCAGATCCGTTCATATCCAGTATTCGAAATCAATGGAAAGTGGACCATCGGGATTTAGATGAAGAAGCCAAAAAACTACTAAAGAACAGAAATAGCACAGAACAAAATATGGAATATTTGCAATTAATATTTAAGTCAAATGAATAAAAATTATATTTTCTTGTTGCTTAACCAAGGTAGCGTGAAGGTAGCGCAGAAGATCCGAGTACATTTTCCATTCGTCATGAAAGTTTAAAAATTAATTTTTTATGCAATCTAGGCTTAGGTAATACAATTTGTTAATTATTGACACTATTTTTCATATAATATGCTATATAAACGCCCACAAAAAGGGGGCGGGGTCCAAAAATAAATTTTTATGATTTTCTGGCTCCAGGGTAAAGACCTTGAACCTTCTTTGACAAAAAAATGTTTCATTTGCTTAACAAATTTACAAAAAAACTTGTAAAAATGTGTAGTTTTTCAGGGGTTGGTTTAGTTCTTCTTAGGGGAATTTTTTCCCCCTGGTCCGATTTGGCCCATTTATGAACTTAGCCTGCCCTATCCTTCAAGATATATATGTACCAAATTTCAAGGGTCTAGCTCTTTTCGTTTAGACTGAATCGTGTTCATACAGACAGGCGAATGGACGGACGGCCGGATGGACAGACGGACGTATGGACAGACGGACATAGCTATATCGTCTTAGATTTCATCACTGATCAAGAATATATATACTTTTTTGGATCTTAGAGGGATATTTTTCTATGTTACACACAGAATAAACCCATATTTCACTCTGAAAGTTAAAAAAATTAAAATGTTCAACTTTGACCTCGAATTCCTTAAAAAGTCCTCAATCAATTTTAATGTAATTAAAACTGAATCAAGCTGAGCTCAATATCTATCCATTAAAAAAAAATTATTTCAATATTTTGATCGGTTCAAAAGTTACAGAATTTTGGCCAACGAAAAACTATTTTCAGCCACTGTGCGTCGTAAAGAATTGAAGTAAAATTTAACCCGAAGTCAGACATTTTTATTTTCTCAAGCAACTATTTGACCTCGATTTCTCGATTGTTCTAGCGCGTGCCCTTATATTTATGTATTTTAAAACTTTAGCTTAAGGATAATTTCGGCTTGCCCTCAACAATGCAATTCTCTGCTGCTGTTGTTGGTTCTCCCTCACTACCCTGTTTAAGCGTTTATTTGTGCGATGATCTGGAAATGTACTCAAATATTAATTTGCATATCGATTATGAACACCACGTTTATATGTATTTATGAACATGTGCCTTAGTTCCCTGTACAACACCATTTATGTTTAAGTATTTTGCAGCACAACAACAACAAATTTACATACGAGTATTATTATTTTTTTTTTTTGTGTGATACATGTTTTTGTATAGCAGCCGAAGGCTCTCACTTGTGTAATATGTATGTAAAGCACATACATATATGTATAAGATATATGTACATATGTATATAAAATTTAAAGACTACTTGGCTGTATGTATGTACATATATGTATACATATGTACTTCTGTGTCCTTTTTATGAATACATAACAATAGCACGATTGTTTCAGACATGAATATATCAAATATTCATTGATATCAAAAGGTTGTAAATTACTTGAAATTTAATTATTTTGTATAAAAAGCTTTTATCTATATATTTAAAGCACAAAATCTGTTTGTTTGCTTATTTGTTTGTCGGTGAGCTATAGCTGCCTACAACAGTGGAACGATCTCCGTGAAATTTTCACATTCACTAGGTATCTACTTGAAATCTTCACGAAATATGTTAGGCCAGGCCGTTGTAACATTTACTGAAAATTAAAGGGTGTTCCGACAGTGACATGTTTTTTTTCGTATATGGCGTTATTTATTTAACTGTAGTAGAGAGATTGATATGATATTTTCATAGAAAGGGGTTATACCCTTTGGTTGCTATAACAACAATTACATACTAAAATTTAAAGGGTATTCCGATAGTCACGCGAATTTCGCGAATATGACTTTTTATACCCTTTACCGCAGGTGGAAACGGTCATTCCGTGTGTAATTTCTACAATATTCATTTCCGACCCCATAAAGTATATATATTCTGAATTCTTATACATAGAGATGTTGATTAAGCGATGTCCGTCTGTCCGTGTTGACGTTGTAATGTCGTTTGCCAAGGCACCAGAAGAGATACAAAAAATTTAAGAACATTAATCTGTCAGGCATAGTTTCGAAAATTTTGGGATTGCAATTCAGTAACATTGGATCATTCCTTTGGAAGCTGCGGGCCAAAAACCACGCCCACCTATATTTTTTCACGTTTTTTTAATTTTTTTCGGCTTTAATGATTATCATTTGATTTATTTTGTTAAATAAATACTAGACCGCGACAATACAAGATCGCAAGGAGTGCATAGAGATCTCAGGGGATCAATAACCGCCTACGAGGGGCCATTTTTGTTTTTTTTTTAGTTCGGTAGGGTTTTTCTTCTTTAATTTGCATTAAAGACCTTTATAGAAAGCAATATCCAATGTACCCACAGGTTCCTATATTTAAAAAAAAAAAAATTTTAAATTTTCAAAAAATTTTTCTTAAATTTTTGAAAAAAAATTTAAAACAATTTTTTTTAAATTTATATTTAATTTAAAATAATTTTTTTTAAATATTTACAAAATATTTTCAAAAAGACATTTTTGCGCTATCACTACTTCCATCTATATTCATAATATAGTATGCATAAATAAAATAACCGTGGTGAAGGGTACAGAAGATTCGTCACGGCCTAATATAGCACTCTTACTTGTTTTTTATTATAATTAACTTAAGCCTAAAAAATTATTATTGATTAATTTTATACAAGGAAAATATTAACCAGTATAGGAGTCAACTAGTTCAATTTGTAATACCCATCAATTAATTTGATTTAAGAAGATAGTCACAACAAACCCCAAAAACAACCGACAAGTGAATTTGACCAAATAAATAATGCAATGGAATGGATATTATAGCTAATTTTCATTATAAATATTTGTTAATTCGGTTACTTGAAATTCCTGTTTTTACCTGTATTCCACCGCAACTCAAATTGATTCTTACAAAACTTTCAGGAAAAAGAAATTAGTCCATCAAAAAAAAAATCCTCGTAGACAGTAAATGTTACTTGACGACAAAACGATTAAACACAACTCCGTTGTAAAATTTTTATTTAATTTCCAAAAGATGAAGAAGCTAATATCGAATGTAATTCATTATTTAGCGACCTGAGTTTTCCTTCCACCTACAGACAATTTCCACATTTTTTTATTTTATGCGTGAGTGATATATTTTAAAAATAATAAAATAAAAAAAAAGGTTTCCTGATGATCTGGCCTAAGCACCCAGTGAAGTACGTAAAGGAACTAGCTCTTTTCCCCCAACAAATAAATTGCATTTTTATTATAAAAGGCTATGGGTAATTAGCATAATATTGAATAAAAACTATAAAAGTTGTTTTGCATTTTCAGTTAAAAATGTTTTAGACTAAAGGATTTCAGGCCTCTGAAACAGTGTAATTTCTACATCTTACGTGATAAAAGAGCAAACAGTTAAACAAATTTGTACAGTTATTTCTGTACTACAATTATAAAATTTATTTATTTAAAATAAAAACATTACAACAATGTTTCAATGCATTTCTAACCACTGTATAGAATATTCTATAAAAGGCAACACTTCGTTAACAGCAGTATAGACAGCTGGAGAATCGGCTTGAGCACATCCAATACCCCACGATACTATACCAGCAAGAAGACCTCTTATAAGGGCTGGACCGCCTGAATCGCCATGACAGGAATTTGAACCCTCTTTGTAAGCACAACCCATTGACGGTGTAAGATCCATTCTGTTTCTATACATCTGTCTACACAATTCTTTATCCATCACAGTAACGGTAGTAGTCTGAATTTGATTTGGACTAGCAGCATTTACCCCTAGTGCACCCCAGCCATAAACTTCCAATAAATCACCAGGCTGCCAGGCATCTTGAGACAAAGTTGCATAACCAATTGATGGTCCTGCAAGGCCAGTTGTTAATTTTAATACAGATACATCCATATCAAAGGTCATCGTGTTGAAAACTTCGGGTACCAGCCAATTGCTAACCGTAGAACTAGTACCAATTTCATCGCGTCTTGAAACTCCACCTACTACCAATAATTGATATGGAAACGTATCCTCAAGACAGTGTGCTGCAGTAAGAATGTAAAATTGCGATAGCGCAGATCCACCGCAATGGAACATTCCATCTTTATAAATCTGTACAATATATTTCACCTTAGCATTGGTTGTAGGTTTTCCACCCACTATACGTGCTTCGTTTGCGGACCAAGCCCCAGATACTAGCAGTAGTATCAAGTTGCAGCTAATAAACACTTTGAAAAAATTATTTTTAAGGTTTTTCATTTCCACTCTTTTTCCTTTTAGGCTTCAGTTCGAAAAACAACTTTTACTTTTCAACTGTAGGTTGGAACTGATAGCATTGTTATCCAAAATTGGGGCTTTTATAGTAACGCAATTTCAAAGAATTTAATAGAATGAAAAAAGAAAACAATTATGGTTTTCCAATTTTAAAAATGTTTTTATAAATTATTTACTTTTTAAGTAAATAGAAACGCGTTTGTTTCATTCTTAAAAAATTATTTTCAATATATTTGAAATCAACTGGATGCAAATATTTATCTTTACTTTTTGTGTTTGATTAATTTGGTAACAAAAAATCTTATTGTCATTAGGTCCGATATATACGTAGGTATCCAACCTGTTTTGCGAAATGCGATTTTTATTTTCATGTATTTTATTTTGATGTCTTGTAAGTATTCTGGTTGTTAGATCTATTTTTGTATGTACTCGTATGTATCCCTAAGAATAGATAGGCCCAAATCAAAAGGCTTCGAATGCTCCACGATATATTCCACAATATTTGACAGAGTTCTTGACCTGAACCACAATGATTGGGTTATTCCCTGAACAATGTCCCTTAACATTCCACACCACTCCAAAAGGTTCCGAGATGTTGTGGAATGTTTGAGCATTCTTTGAAAAACTTTCAAAACTCCTGAACTTTTCTAGAAATTTCTTAAGGTAAAGTCTAGAAATTCCTTAAGAAACTTCTTAAGTAATGAAGGGTTTGCTTTTGATGCAGGGTAAAAACGCGAACATTTTTCATTTATAGAGGACAGGGTGCTAGCAAACCCTAAAACTCTACTAACCACATCGGGCCTTGTTCTGGGCTTAAATACGCTGAACTAACATATGACGCCACGTGAATAGTACTTAAGAGATGGGAACTCATTCTAACACTTTCTTTGAAAGGGATCTGTCATTTTAACCTTTAACTGCGCAATTTTTCATTTTGTTTTCAAAAAATAGGATACAATACCTTACACTTGACCAAAGACAATAAAAATAATAAAAAATAAATTTGTCTTTAGGACACTCTATGTTGCGGAACTGCAACATTGCGAACTCGTATATGCCCATTCAGATAATAAGGATGACAAAATAAATTATGTTTAAATATTAAAATTAATTTCATTTATATTTTAAGCATGATGATATTTATAAAAGCAATTATTTTCTTATTATAACATAAACTACTACTTAACATTTTTGACAGAATGTGTACGTATATCCCTTACAATTCGGAAATTTACATCTTGCACGATCTCCTAGTTCCTGCCAATGGTTCATGTTATCTAGTCTAGTTTCTTGTGATGGGGGTACTTGAGTGGGGTTCACGATACCTTTTCGATTCAAGTGCACCTTGAACAGAAGAACTTACTCGGACTCTTCCCAATGCTTGGCCATCCACCAATACTACACAATGTACTAGTAATTTCTAACCTAAATTTACATAAATTAATTGCTTTCGCATTGGGTTTATTTTTTTGATAATTTTTTTTTTTTTTTAAATAAAATAATCTGTTGATCCATTTTTTACTTTTACGTGTAATATGGTATCTTCCGAGAAAACCAGCTAGCCAATCTGCGAACCCCCCCCCCCCCCCCCCCCCATTTGGGAATTATAGTCCTTTATTATTTGAGGGCAATCGATGGGAACTCTTTCCATCTTAGCTTTAGCGAATCTCAATATTGAGCCAACCGGAAATGCTCCTACATAGCTTGACAAAAGTGTAGCTGGCTTGGTCTCTTTCCATCAGATCTAACCCATCGACTGTGGTAACAGTTTCTACATAATGTCCTCTGGAAATATGTCTTTTCATAATTGTAGACTTATCCGGTAACTTACTGTTTCGAATGCAATTCATTTGTACAGTGCCTTCTTTTGCAAGATAAGTCACTAGCGGAATGGAAATAAAGTATATGATTTGTGAGTAAAAAAGTACAAAAAAAAACTGGTATGGTGTATCAAGTTGTATAGCTTCAATTGGATATTTAATATTCACAGGAAAAGTATAACTATCTGCATCTGTGATAATATTTCTATGGCTCGATACTATTGGACGGGAAGGTCCGAAAACTGTATGTTCGGTTACCAATGGCGAGTCTTCCTTATCGTATGCCTCTTCATTTTCTTCCATTTCTATTTCTAATTCTTAAAGTAGTTGTCGATTACTGTTGTAGATACCTTAGTCTGCTTCATCATCTTCTGAATTAGCCAAACTATTGATGTAATATTGTTTTGACATGTTTCTGAAGTGAATCTATACAATAAACACGATTAAAAACAAATAAAATTAATTACATTTACACCGAGAATTAAAATACGTGTTGTGTCGAGCGCGCAATGTTGCACAATTGCAACAAAGTAATTTCGAGTGAACGAGCTAGAAAATTTGGTAAAAATAACACTTCAAAATTTAACGGAAAAATTAAGTATTCGCAATTGAAAGTTTACCGTTATAAAATGATTTAGAAAAATAACGCAGCGCTACTAACCATCAGAAGTGTATAAGACAAATCTTTATCAGTGATAACACCAGATTTTTATATAAAAACATCCAATAAGTTATTAAAAAAATAGCACTTAAGGGTTAACTTGGCGATGGCCTATGTTGGGTCAATTGACTCTTTGATAGGTGTTAGGCCTTGAGAATGATAAATTGTTTTTTTTTTTTTTGGAACAAGTTTCACCAATTGCCCACAGTGTATTTATTTTTTATTATATTTTGTTTTTTTTTTCTATACTTGTAAATATTTCTAGTTATATTATTATAAATACATACATACTTATGTTACTTATGTGAGTTGAAATATTTAATTATTGTGATAAATGTGTTTAATGTCAAATATTAAAATTATGCGCAGCAGACAACATTTTTATTAATTTTTATAAAATATAAAAGAATTGTGCGATTTTTTATAGCTTGGGAAATGTCAGTATCTGCCCCATCTATTACTAGGCCTTAGTAGGACAGACAGACAGGCAGTCATGAAATGAGTTACTATTTTATTATATGTATGAAGATTTAAACAATAATTAGTACAGGTATAAAAGTAATTGAACTAGAATTATAACGCTATTAGTCAACAATATCGCTTTTAAAGACACTCCAACTGAGGAAATAAATCTCTAAAAAACCAAACACCAAATTTATATTATATATTTTGAAGTCAGTGATAATAAACATTCCTATTTTAAAATGGTTGTTATAGCCCGTTCAGGTTGCCACGAAATTAAATTATTTCATGATTTCCATTGCCCAAATTAACTCATTCTACTTAATTTCGTCGAAATTAACTTGAAATTACGATAGACAACGCTGGTTTTGTAGAAAAAGCTACTTTTTTTTTGCAACCGTGACCATATTTACAACCTTGAAAGTCAGTTTTGTTTAAAAAAAAATTTAAAAGCCAAATGAAATAATGGAAATATATTCATAATTGTACATTAATTCTAGTGTTGTTTTTAATATTCGTGTATATTTTAAATAAATACGAAAGTGTTGTGCGAAAGATTTTTGTAAAATAATTAAATTATACAAATGTAACTAAACGTGATCAGCTGTTTGCGAAATTAACTCAAATGTCAAAAAAACCAGTGTGAACACTTTAGATTTCGTTCCTAATTTCAACTCGAAATTACTTAATTTCGTGGCAGCCTGAACGGGCTATTATATTATTTACATTAAAAATTATAAAATAGAAATAATTAATAAAAATTATCCAAAATACTACTAAATTGTTTGAAAGTAAACACAACCATGCGTAGCAGTGATCATCTTGAAAATAAAGTTAAATAATTCTTGCAAAAAAACAAACCGACTTTAAAACAGACAATCTTAAAATCATGTTTCTTTAAGACGGTAATTATACAATGATTATATTATATTCGAGGAAGATTGTAGCGGGATTTCTAAATGTCGTAGTACAAAATGTCAATTCAGATAAAAAAACTAATTTTGGAATTCAATAATCTAAAGCAAATATCAGTAGATTTTTTACCGGGGGAGCATTGCTTCCGGAGTATATAGGGGCACAAGACCCCGGGATTCTGGTTTTTTCAGGTCAGACCAATGCCAAACGACTGTCTGTATATAGCGGATTAAAAGTTTGGTTATATATATAAAATTACACTAACTATTGCGACACCCTGTAATTTCCGTATTCAAATTTTATACTTGTTATAGCGGTCGTAGCAATATAGTTTCTTTGTAAATTTCAACCGTCTGTCTGTAACGGTTTAAAAGTTTGGCCATATACATCAAATTACATAACCTATTGCGACACCCTTTAATTTATAATTAAAAATATTTATACTTGTTGTTATACCAGACATAGTAGTGAACATTCTGTCTAATTTTCAAGTGTTTGTCTATAACGGTTCCAAAGATGGGTCAAATTATATCAATTATGGGGACACCCTTTAATTTATAGATCCAAATTTTATGCTTGTTGTTAAAGCGGATTAAGAAATATAGGTTTTTTGTAAATTTCAACTGTCTATCTATAACAGTTCAAAAGTTTGGCCATATATATATCAATTTACATTAACTGTTCGGACACCCTTTAATTTTCAAATTCATATTTTATACTTGTTATTATAGCGGACTTAGCAATACAAGTTCTTTGTATATTTCAACTGTCTGTCTATAACAGTTCAAAAGTTTGGCCATATAAATATCAAATTAATCCAACTAATGGGATACCCTTTTATTTCTAATTTTAAAAATGTATACTTATTATAACAGACATAGTAACTAACATTCTGTGCAACTTTCAAGTGTTTGTCTATATCGGTTCAGAAGATAGGACCATAAAGGTGACATTACGTCAACTGTGGGGTCACCCTGTAATTTTTAATTTTATTTTTTTATTACTTTTTGTTATTCCGAGCTATAGTGATATGCACTTTTTTCATAATACAAGTAAAAACATGTATGTTGTATGGGGACTCCCTTTAATTTTAAACTTCTTTTAAAATGGAACCAATCTGTAAGCATAACCTTTCTAATAAAGAAAAAATTTTGAAAATCGGTTCAGAAATGACCGAGTTCTGAAGGCACAAACATACAAAAAAACAAAACGAAAAACACAGACGAATTGATAATCTCCATCGTTTTTTTGAAGTCGGTTAAAGATACAAAAGTGTTTTTGCTAATAATTAAAAAAACAAACACAGAAAAACAAAAATACAAGTGTTTCTTTTTTTGGCCCAAAATAAACAATTAAAAGTTTATTGGCATTTTTACTAACCCAAAAAAAGTGGTTTGTTCTTGTTTTAGCCAAATAAATTTCTATGAATAAACCAATTTACAAATAATAAGCATGGCTTTTACCCCATTTGTTTGGCCAAATAAATAATATTTTGTTAAAAACAACTGTTTCTTTATCAGCGTTTTAATTCTTTGCCACGAGGTTCTTTTATTTCTTATTTTTTTTTTTTTTCAAGGTATTTAAACATATTTTTTGGAGTTCATGACTAGCTATTCCGAAAGGTCGTCTTCGAAGAGAGTTAAAATAACATAGAATCCCTGAAAAAATATCTGAAAGACATCGACCCGACTCCATAATCCGATTATTGATAACAGCGAACATGTAGAGGTTCAGCAAAAAATGATACCGAAAACGGCAATCAATTTGTTGGCTATTTGAAAACAGTTCTTACTACAAATATATCGAGTTGCCACCCATCCATGTTTGCATTTTTTGATAATGAATGGGCATTATTTGATTAAAGCCCCAAATAAAGTCCCTTGCTTTTATAAAACCCGCAACAAGTTGTTATATGAGTATATAGCTAAAATACTGTTACGAAAAAAGAATTTATTCATTATAAGCTCTGAACAACAATACTCTCGAACAACAACAACAACAACATTGATGGTTTATTTTCTTACAATGATGGAAGAAAGAAACGCCTCATACAAATATTCGCATTTACACATATACACACAGATTAAATAAACACTCTTCTGTTAAATACACAGCCACATACATAAATACAACCATAAACAAATAAACAGCCACATATACAAGTATAAAGAAATAAATAGCCACACATGCAAGTATAAAGAAATAAATAGCCACACATACAGGTATAAAGAAATAAACAATCACGCAAACAGAAAACAAGAGCAATAACAATCGAACCTGCCAGACCTGTCTGGAATAGAACGTTCTGGTGATTTTAAATCACCTATATAAGTGAATCGTGCTGGCGAGTAGTATGGCAGTATTAATTTAAAAGTCAAACAGTTAAGTTGTCGAATTTTAAGACTGTTTAACAGTTTGCTGTATTTTTGAACAGTGGTGTTAAATAAATAAAGTGACTTACAGTAAAAGTAATAACAGTGTGTATTTATTTTGCAATTAAAAGAACCCAACGTAAAGTAAAAACGTAACAATTGGTGTCAGAAGTGGGATTGTAAAATAAAATAACTTAAAAAAATAAAATAATAAACAACAATGAAATTTGAAGATCTTAAAGTGGATCAGCTGAAAAAGGAGTTGAGTAAGCTGGATTTGCCTACAGCAGGTAACAAAACAGAACTGCAGAAGAGGCTCATAGATGAATTCAAGCGTCGTGGCATGGACATTGGCGCATATGAGTTCGATGAAAAAGAAGTGGCAGAGGTATGTAGCCGTGAAACAACAACAGCAAGTAGCATGGACTTCAATACGATGTTTGCCGCTATGATGTAGAAAATGGGAGAAGTTCAGGAAGCTTCTAGAGCAAACAGCGAAAAGCTGTTAGCTGAAGTAAGAGATGAAGTACAAGAAGCTTCTAGAGCAAACAGTGAAAAACTGTTAGCTGAAGTACAAGAAGCTTCTAGAGCAAACAGCGAAAAACTGTTAGCTGAAGTACAAGAAGTTTCTAGGACAAACAGCGAGAAACTACTGGAAACAGTAAATGAGAAACTGGAGAAAAATCAACAACTTCTAGCTGAGTATATAAATATTATTTAATATGTTGTCTGCTGCGCCTTATTCTAAAATTTGACATTAAACACATTTATCACAATAATTAAATATTTCAACTCACATAAGTAACATAAGTATGTATGTATTTATAATAATATAACTAGAAATATTTACAAGTATAGAAAAAAAACAAAATATAATAAAAAATAAATACACTGTGGGCAATTGGTGAAACTTGTTCCAAAAAACAAACAATTTATCATTCTCAAGGCCTAACACCTATCAAAGAGTCAATTGACCCAACATAGGCCATCGCCAAGTTAACCCTTAAGTGCTATTTTTTTAATAACTTATTGGATGTTTTTATATAAAAATCTGGTGTTATCACTGATAAAGATTTGTCTTATACACTTCTGATGGTTAGTAGCGCTGCGTTATTTTTCTAAATCATTTTATAACGGTAAACTTTCAATTGCGAATACTTAATTTTTCCGTTAAATTTTGAAGTGTTATTTTTACCAAATTTTCTAGCTCGTTCACTCGAAATTACTTTGTTGCAATTGTGCAACATTGCGCGCTCGACACAACACGTATTTTAATTCTCGGTGTAAATGTAATTAATTTTATTTGTTTTTAATCGTGTTTTTTTTTTTTTTTTTTTTTTTTTTTTTTTTATTATTATTAACATTCATGTACAATTTTAAATCAAAATTCTATTGGTCTCAGCGCCATTAAGGCATTATTGAGACAAGTTGGCAATAATAAATACATGTACAATTATTAAATTATGAAATATTATAGGAAATTTTTGAAGTAAAAAAAGTATTAAAGAAAGAGAGAAAAAAAAATTCACAATAAAAGCGTTTCAAGATTTTCAAGTAAAAATTCCTTAAGATGATTTTTGAAAGTGGAAATTCTGTTACATGTTTTCAAAATTACAGGAAGATTATTGTATTCAGCAACACCCATGTATTGAATACGTTGCTTAGTGGTTTCTAATCTGCACCTTGATGTCCATAAATTTTGTTGGTTCCGAGTATTAATATTTCTTTGGTTCTGATGAAATTGTATGGTACGATATCCAATGTTGTGCAAGGATTTAAATATATACATCAGAACTTGATACTTATATAACCCATGTATCGGCAAAATTGTTTTACAGACGTCTCGATAAAGCGATAGAGTTTGGAATCTCATAGGCAAGTTATATACTGCTTTTAGCGATTTGTTTTGTACGTATTGCAGTGTTTTTAACATTGTTGTATTTTTGAAGCCATAAATTATAGCCATATAATTTAGGTGACTCTGTATTAATGCATGGTATAGCAAAAGCTTTGTGTTTTCATTAAGTTTATATTTCATTTTATATAATACACCAATAGCTGGAGCTACTTTTGATTTCAGCTCACGTATGTGTATATCCCAGGAAAGATTACTTTGTAACGTTATTCCTAAATACTTTACAGAATGTGTTTCATAAATGACATTACCATCAACATTAATGTTGAAGTTATTAGTAATAGCATGTGGTCTGAATCGAACTAGCTTAGTCTTATCAGCATTAAGTACCAATTTATTTAGACGAGCATACTCAAAAATCAAGGATATATCCCGTTCCATATTAACTTTCAACGATAAGTCATATTTGTACGGATAAAAGAGGCACACATCGTCAGCAAACATATACAAATTTCCTGTTAAATCCAAATTGCTTATATCATTTAGATAAATAGAGAACAGTAGGGGACCTAAGCAGCTACCCTGTGGTACACCACACTCAACATTGGCCATATCACTTTTAACTTGATTAACTTCCACATACTGCTTCCGATTATCAAAATAACTCTCAAACAAATTGAGCCCTCTTTCATCTACACCATAGTATTTCAACTTTTGTAGCATAATTTTATGATCCACTAGATCAAAAGCTTTACTAAAATCCAGGAAAAGACCAGTTACACCATTTGCACCTGCATCCAATCCATTACATATATAATTAACTACATTTACAACTGCTTCCTCTGTACCGCAACCTTTTTTAAATCCAAACTGGTGTTTGTACATGTAATTATTATTTTCAATATACAGTAAAAGTTGTTGGTGTATTAGTTTTTCAAATATTTTATCAATAATGGATAGAAGTGCAACTGGACGAAACTTGTTTACCGTAGAAGCATTTGAAACTTTTGGGATGGGTACAATCTTACTGATCTTTAAGCAATCTGGGAAAATGCCCGAATTAACAATTTTATTAAAAATGGTATGTAGCATTGGCAATATGATTTCTTTACATTTAACTACCAATTTAGGTGAAATTCCATCATAGCCAGTTGATTTTTTGACATTCAAGTTATTTATAATAGTTTCCAAATCTTCAATATTGACTGCTTCAAAAGAAAATAGACCAGAACTACGGGGTAATGTTCTAAATTGATTGCAATCATCGCTAGGATATACTTCTATATTGTTCCTCAAATCTTTTACTGATTCCACGAAATAGTGGTTTAGCTCATTAGCCTTAACACGATCATCAAGAATCACAGTACCTGCCGAATTCATAAGGTTTACATTATTTTTTGTCTCTCTGCCAAGTATGATGTTTAAAAACTTCCAGCACTTCATTGCATCTCCTTCTGCTCTTTTCAAACTGTCATAATAATAATCATTCCTTGACAATTTATTCGCAATTTTTATAATTTTACTTATCTTTTTCAACAATTCATCAATTTTAGTGTTTTTGGACCTTCGTCTCTTAATAAGTAGTTTACGCTTATATAATATCAACTTTTGCAAATTTTTATTTATCCACGGGCAAAGTTCAAACCGAAGTTCTGTTTTGGTTTTAGTGCAAGTTGACGATTTAATAACAGCATCATTGATGCAAGTTATCATATTTTCAGTTAAGTCTGATGAATTAGAATTTGTATTAATTTTACTTAAATTATTTTGCAGGTACTCTTTGACCTTATTGTAGTTGCACTGAACTTTGTCACTTTCGATGTACTTGTTTGGAACAAAGCTATTTTCTATTTTACAGCAAATAATATTGTGATCTGTCAATGAGCACTCCACCGAATCAACAGATATCTTCCCATAAATATTACTGAATACATGATCTATACAAGTTCCACTGCTGGGCCTTGTTACAAGAGAATGGCAGCTGTAACAATCATAATTAAGACATAAGTTTTCCAAATCTGGATATTGCTGGTTATGAAATGCATCAATATTCGTATCTCCAACCATTATGAGAGGGTTTTGTGCATGAGCCTCCATGAATCCTTCAATTTTATTTAAAAACTGATCAATCATACATTTTTGGGAACGATAGACAGATATTATATTTAGAGGTTTGTTATCAATTAAGAAATTTTGCAATGAAATAGAAATAAAATCAATGAAATTCTCGCTTTTGCACTGTTCCACAACAAATTTGATGTTATTGTTAACATATAATGATGTCCCACCATATCCATCACTCCTACAACAATGAATACCAGAGTATCCAGGGAGAGAAAAAAGCCGTATTAAATTTTCATCAAACCAAGTCTCTTGAATAGCAATAACATCCGGTAATTTTGAAAAACTTGCAATAAGCGATTTAAATTTATTAAATTTGGTAATTGACGAAACACTTCTAATGTTAATAGAAATAATATTCAGAAATGTAGTATTTAAATTGTATATATAATTTTTATATTCAGAAAAAGTATTAAAATATTGATTATTAATCATAAAAAGAGAAAAATAAATAAAGCAACAAATCACACTAAAGATTACATTAATTAGGAGGGAGAAGCATACGATTCCTTATCATCATCAGTAACTTCATCGTGTTGTGCAGTAGTATTATTGTTGGCCATCGATCTGCGTTTCCAAGGTTGAGAAGTTGTAGCACTCAGCAATAATTTATCAACGTCCCCTTCACATCTTATGACTTGTGGTCTAGAAGTTTCACTTCGCTTATAAAAAATTCTTCCTCCTCTTGCAAACACATACGAGTAACCAATATTTTTCAGAGCTCTAGCGTAATTAAGAAGATCTAATGTTTCTTTACTGAGAAAGTCGTTTACAAATACTCCACTTGAATCCTTATTTTCCTTCAGCTTAGGCTTGACAGACATGAGTTTATCTTTTGAAAGTTTATTAGAAAATTTAACTATAAGACTCTTTTTATCACTTGTACCCTTTTTGCGGAGAAAGTAAGCATCGTTAATATTTTCAGGCGCCATTCCGACACCAACACTTTTTGCCAAGTCCAACACTGAATCAACAGCTGTAACGTTGTCATCAACTTTCAATCCACTAACAATGCAATCATTTTTTACTCGAGCATCATTTAAAAACCTTACTGACGATTTTAAATCTTTAATTTCTTTTTTTAATAAAATATTTTCTTTTTCGACATCATTTAATCTCCTTTTATTATCGGTTAAACCTTTTAAAATATCGTCATATTGCTGAGACATGAATTGAATTGTTTCTTGTATGCCAGTCAGCTGGTCAAGCTTATTTAATTTTGTTTTGATTGCTTGCAGTTCAGTTTTTATTCCCTCATTATCTGCATTTTCGCATAAATGACAAGTAAAAGTCTCATCTTGGTTGTTAACAAAATATTCAAACTCTCTTCTATTTAAACGAGAGCACTGAGAGTGTAATATTTTGTGACAATTGTCACACTCTATGAAATTGTCTTTTTCTTTTATTTGTATTTCACATTGACCGCAAGTTATCTTATTTTTATTATTAACACTTCTGCGACCTTTTCCACTCATGCTTCACTATTTCCAAAAACTTTATTATTAGCTTAATATGATTTAAACGTTTTTTGTTTTATAATCTGATGAAATCAATTAGAAATTATTATTTAAAATTGACGGGGCCCAGTGTACAAAAAATATATGTCTGTTAACTACCAGAGTTGCCAACTGACTGTTTATTGTATAGATTCACTTCAGAAACATGTCAAAACAATATTACATCAATAGTTTGGCTAATTCAGAAGATGATGAAGCAGACTAAGGTATCTACAACAGTAATCGACAACTACTTTAAGAATTAGAAATAGAAATGGAAGAAAATGAAGAGGCATACGATAAGGAAGACTCGCCATTGGTAACCGAACATACAGTTTTCGGACCTTCCCGTCCAATAGTATCGAGCCATAGAAATATTATCACAGATGCAGATAGTTATACTTTTCCTGTGAATATTAAATATCCAATTGAAGCTATACAACTTGATACACCATACCAGTTTTTTTTTGTACTTTTTTACTCACAAATCATATACTTTATTTCCATTCCGCTAGTGACTTATCTTGCAAAAGAAGGCACTGTACAAATGAATTGCATTCGAAACAGTAAGTTACCGGATAAGTCTACAATTATGAAAAGACATATTTCCAGAGGACATTATGTAGAAACTGTTACCACAGTCGATGGGTTAGATCTGATGGAAAGAGACCAAGCCAGCTACACTTTTGTCAAGCTATGTAGGAGCATTTCCGGTTGGCTCAATATTGAGATTCGCTAAAGCTAAGATGGAAAGAGTTCCCATCGATTGCCCTCAAATAATAAAGGACTATAATTCCCATATGGGGGGGGGGGGCGCAGATTGGCTAGCTGGTTTTCTCGGAAGATACCATATTACACGTAAAAGTAAAAAATGGATCAACAGATTATTTTATTTAAAAAAAAAAAAAAAATATCAAAAAAAATAAACCCAATGCGAAAGCAATTAATTTATGTAAATTTAGGTTAGAAATTACTAGTACATTGTGTAGTATTGGTGGATGGCCAAGCATTGGGAAGAGTCCGAGTAAGTTCTTCTGTTCAAGGTGCACTTGAATCGAAAAGGTATCGTGAACCCCACTCAAGTACCCCCATCACAAGAAACTAGACTAGATAACATGAACCATTGGCAGGAACTAGGAGATCGTGCAAGATGTAAATTTCCGAATTGTAAGGGATATACGTACACATTCTGTCAAAAATGTTAAGTAGTAGTTTATGTTATAATAAGAAAATAATTGCTTTTATAAATATCATCATGCTTAAAATATAAATGAAATTAATTTTAATATTTAAACATAATTTATTTTGTCATCCTTATTATCTGAATGGGCATATACGAGTTCGCAATGTTGCAGTTCCGCAACATAGAGTGTCCTAAAGACAAATTTATTTTTTATTATTTTTATTGTCTTTGGTCAAGTGTAAGGTATTGTATCCTATTTTTTGAAAACAAAATGAAAAATTGCGCAGTTAAAGGTTAAAATGACAGATCCCTTTCAAAGAAAGTGTTAGAATGAGTTCCCATCTCTTAAGTACTATTCACGTGGCGTCATATGTTAGTTCAGCGTATTTAAGCCCAGAACAAGGCCCGATGTGGTTAGTAGAGTTTTAGGGTTTGCTAGCACCCTGTCCTCTATAAATGAAAAATGTTCGCGTTTTTACCCTGCATCAAAAGCAAACCCTTCATTACTTAAGAAGTTTCTTAAGGAATTTCTAGACTTTACCTTAAGAAATTTCTAGAAAAGTTCAGGAGTTTTGAAAGTTTTTCAAAGAATGCTCAAACATTCCACAACATCTCGGAACCTTTTGGAGTGGTGTGGAATGTTAAGGGACATTGTTCAGGGAATAACCCAATCATTGTGGTTCAGGTCAAGAACTCTGTCAAATATTGTGGAATATATCGTGGAGCATTCGAAGCCTTTTGATTTGGGCCTATCTATTCTTAGGGATACATACGAGTACATACAAAAATAGATCTAACAACCAGAATACTTACAAGACATCAAAATAAAATACATGAAAATAAAAATCGCATTTCGCAAAACAGGTTGGATACCTACGTATATATCGGACCTAATGACAATAAGATTTTTTGTTACCAAATTAATCAAACACAAAAAGTAAAGATAAATATTTGCATCCAGTTGATTTCAAATATATTGAAAATAATTTTTTAAGAATGAAACAAACGCGTTTCTATTTACTTAAAAAGTAAATAATTTATAAAAACATTTTTAAAATTGGAAAACCATAATTGTTTTCTTTTTTCATTCTATTAAATTCTTTGAAATTGCGTTACTATAAAAGCCCCAATTTTGGATAACAATGCTATCAGTTCCAACCTACAGTTGAAAAGTAAAAGTTGTTTTTCGAACTGAAGCCTAAAAGGAAAAAGAGTGGAAATGAAAAACCTTAAAAATAATTTTTTCAAAGTGTTTATTAGCTGCAACTTGATACTACTGCTAGTATCTGGGGCTTGGTCCGCAAACGAAGCACGTATAGTGGGTGGAAAACCTACAACCAATGCTAAGGTGAAATATATTGTACAGATTTATAAAGATGGAATGTTCCATTGCGGTGGATCTGCGCTATCGCAATTTTACATTCTTACTGCAGCACACTGTCTTGAGGATACGTTTCCATATCAATTATTGGTAGTAGGTGGAGTTTCAAGACGCGATGAAATTGGTACTAGTTCTACGGTTAGCAATTGGCTGGTACCCGAAGTTTTCAACACGATGACCTTTGATATGGATGTATCTGTATTAAAATTAACAACTGGCCTTGCAGGACCATCAATTGGTTATGCAACTTTGTCTCAAGATGCCTGGCAGCCTGGTGATTTATTGGAAGTTTATGGCTGGGGTGCACTAGGGGTAAATGCTGCTAGTCCAAATCAAATTCAGACTACTACCGTTACTGTGATGGATAAAGAATTGTGTAGACAGATGTATAGAAACAGAATGGATCTTACACCGTCAATGGGTTGTGCTTACAAAGAGGGTTCAAATTCCTGTCATGGCGATTCAGGCGGTCCAGCCCTTATAAGAGGTCTTCTTGCTGGTATAGTATCGTGGGGTATTGGATGTGCTCAAGCCGATTCTCCAGCTGTCTATACTGCTGTTAACGAAGTGTTGCCTTTTATAGATTATTCTATACAGTGGTTAGAAATGCATTGAAACATTGTTGTAATGTTTTTATTTTAAATAAATAAATTTTATAATTGTAGTACAGAAATAACTGTACAAATTTGTTTAACTATTTGCTTTTTTATCACGTAAGATGTAGAAATTACACTGTTTCAGAGTCCTGAAATCCTTTAGTCTAAAACATTTTTAACTGAAAATGCAGAACAACTTTTATAATTTTTATTTAATATTATGCTAATTACCCATAGCCTTTTATAATAAAAATGCAATTTATTTGTTGGGGGAAAAGAGCTAGTTCCTTTACGTACTTCACTGGGTGCTTAGGCCAGATCATCAGGAAACCTTTTTTTTTATTTTATTATTTTTAAAATATATCACACACGCATAAAATAAAAAAATGTGGAAATTGTCTGTAGGTGGAAGGAAAACTCAGGTCGCTAAATAATGAATTACATTCGATATTAGCTTCTTCATCTTTTTGAAATTAAATAAAAATTTTACAACGGAGTTGTGTTTAATCGTTTTGTCGTCACGTAACTTTTACTCTCTGCCTACGAGGATTTTTTCCGATGGACTAATTTCTTTTTCCTGAAAGTTTTGTTAAGGAACAATTTGAGTTGCAGTGGAATACAGGTAAAAACTAGAATTAACCGAATCAATAAATATTATAGTATCCATTCAATTGCATTATATATTTGGTCAAATTCACTTGTAGGTTGTTTTTGGGTTTTGATGTGACCATCTTCTGAAATTAAATTGATTGATGGGTATTACAAATTGAACTAGTTGACTCCCATCCTGGTTAATATTTTGCTTGTTGAAATGAATTAAAAATTGTTCAGGCTTAAATTCATTATAATAAAAAATAAAGAGAAATTAGACAGCAGCAGTATGCAATGGTTTTTCTGGATCCCTAAATCCTTCTTCAGCATTCTTTGTTTCTATTTACAAGGTAGTTTCAATTGTAATAATTTTTTATCCAGTTTTATGGAGAAATAGATTACAAAAAATTATATTATTATATTTTATGAGTGCTAAGGTTGGTGTGAAATTATTTTATTTTTATTACAAAAATAGTTCAAATAAAATAAAATTATATAAATTCACAGAACAGGGCACTACATTGAAATTGCATTGAAATTATCAATTTTAACACTATTGTGTTCAAATCAAATATACATTTTGAAAAATAGCTAATTGTTGTAAATGTTGGCCAAGGGGTGGCTAAGAGCAAGACACCTATAAAATATAATAAAATTATTTCTCGTAATCTATTTCACCAAAAAAAATGGTTTAAATACAAAAAATGTTACAGTGGGGAGGGGACTACCTTGTAGATAGAAACGAAGAATGCTGAAGAAGGATCTAGCGATCAAGAAAAGTTAATCAAGTCATACTTCTCTTTATTATTAATTTATAAATTGCTGATTTATTTATCAGTTGTTTTAATTATGCCCCCACTGTGCAGTGTATTTAATCAAATATATACAGATTTGGTAAAACAAAGTTTGCCGGCATTAATGTTAATTTATATATAATTTATGTTACAAAATCTTATTTTTGGATTATGGTTTTAACATTATTGTTGGTCTTTATTTTAGGCTTAATTCCTAATATTAAAATTTTATTAAATAAATATTTCTTAAAAAAAATCAATAAATAATTATTTAATAAATGTAAAAAAATCAAGAAATATTTATTTAATAAATTTAAATATTAGGAATCAAGCATAAAATAAAGACAAAAAATAAGGTTAAATAATTTATATTTTATTTAAGATTTTTTTATTTTATTTTTTAATGACCTAAAATATTTGAACAAAAAATGAATGAATTTTTCACATTTCAACAATTTTTTCGATATTTTAAAATGAAATGTTAATAGGAATTGAGTACAAATATTTTGTCAAGATAAAAAATATATTAAATTAAATTACACAACAGCAAAGAATTAAAAAAATAATTTAAATAAATTTATATTTTTAAATATATGTATTTGCATTCAACAAGTTGTTTTTAGTACACTGACCGCCAATGGACGAGAAAAATGGAATTTTAAAAAATATTTTTCGACAACATTGTAACTGAATTCACGAATAAAAAAAATAATTTTGTATATACAAATTGCCATGCAATTGAACAAGTTGCAACATTAAGGAAAATAAAGCGAATGCAGCACAAAAATCATAAATTTACTAAACAAATTGTTTATCAAATAAATAAATGAATATAAACAATAATATTCTTGCGAATAGCTTGTTAGTAGAAAAAGACACAATTTATTTTGAGACGTAAATAATCACAGATCTCTTCATGTTTTTGTTTTTGCATTCACAAGTTATAGGTTTTACAAAAATAAAAAAAATAACAGAAAAAATCTAATTTGTGTTAAATCTTATTTTTTGTTTTTGTTGCTGAAAAACTAAAGAAGAAAAAAAAACTAAGAAGAACTAAAAAGGGAAATTCAAAGTGTCTACGATGACACAGTGCAACAAACAAATACTTTTTTCAAAAATACACGAACTTGACAATATAGGTTCGATTCTACTATCAAAGGTAGTAAAACTCTATACTCAGTTTGGCGAAATTGGTGACCAATTTTTATTTAGGTGCCTCGAAATATTGGTGAAAATCAGTGGGCCCTTCAAAAAAATGTGTCATCAGTTGTCGTCTAATATCATAGGCAAACTAGGTGATAGCGCTTAACTTTGTTCGGCAATAATGTAGCTGAGCATTCGTTGAAGAAATTCTATTAACATCTTATGCCAAACAAAATTATTTGTTTCTGCACTTTTTTTGAATAAGAAAATTAAAAAATATATAGTTTTTTTACTTAATTTCAGCATACAGGGACTCTTAAATTTTCACTAACAATATTCGTTAAAATTGCAGCCACAGTTAAACTGAACAACTTTTGTGAATATACCAATGCAATCTGAACATGTCTAGGCACCCTAAATTGCTCACCTAGTTTGCTGGAGATATTAGAAACTGATGACACCTTTTTTGAAGGGCCCACCGAATCTTTCTTTCGAGGCACATAAATAAAATTGGTCACCCTTTGTATTTTCACTGTTGCACTGTGTTGTGAGATGCAGTGTATCATATATGACTAGCCAATGGTTACACTGTATTTCTTTTGATAAAAAAATTGTTTTAAGTTATATAAACTTTTATTCGAATCATTATAAATAAATAATTCTTGCAAAAAAAAACCGACTACAAAACAAATATATGTGCATCAATTCTAAACTAAAAATTTAAAAGGAAGTAATCTGTAAGAATTATAGGTTAAACAATATCACCTAGGGGACACCCTTTAATGTTCAGTTTTAAATTAAACACTTACTTTAAAGGACAAATTCTTTGTAAATTTCAAATGTCTGTCTAAAGCGGTTCAAAAGTTCGGCATATGCATCAATTTACATCAACTATTGAGACACCCTTTAAAGTTTTAAATATTTATAAATGTTATTATGCGGGGCATAGTAGTGGAGATTCTGTCGAATTTTCAAGTGCTTGTCTATAACGGTTCAAAAGATAGGGCTAGATAGGTAAAATTATATCATTTATGGGGACACCCTTTAGTTTCCAAATTTAAATTGTATACTTGATGTTCTTTGTAAATTTTAACCGTCTCTCTGTTGCGGTTCAAAAGTTTTGCAATATACATCAAATTACATCAACGATTGGGACACCCTTTAACTTCTAATTATAAATATTTAATTTCTGATTATAAATATTGGACATTCTCTCCAATTTTCAAGTGATTGTCTATAATGTTTCATATATTTAAATTGACGTCACATATGGGGACACCCTTTAATTTTTAAGTTTATTTTTTATTAATTTCTGTTATTGGCAGCTTGAAGGATATGCAGTTTTTTAAAATTTTAAAAGGGTGCCCTTTACGGTTCATAATACACGTAAAAAACACGTATGTTGTATGGGGACACCCTTTAATTTTCAAAATTCTGAACTTCTTTTAAAATGGGACCTTTCTAATAAAGAAAAAATTATTAAAATCGGTTCAGAAATGACTGAGTTCTGCGGGCACAAACATAAAAAAAGCACCATTCAGACGAATTGATAACCTCCTTCTTTTTTTGAAGTCGGTTAAAAAGTACATACATACATATATTATAATTTTAGATGTTCTTAGTATTTGTTCAATTCTCAAGTTCCTGTTGTGTCGTAATAACACAAGTCTTGAGATTTTCATTGGATTTTGTAATATGGCGTTCACTCTTAATTTAAAATTGAACGTGTTTAAACAATTTGTTTATTAAACTAACAAAAGTGTTCACACTGCAATTATAGTGTTATCTATAATAATTAATATTATCAGACAAATGTGTTTTATTTTCCTCAGAGCCACACAAAGTTATTTTGGAAAAGCGATGGAAATGGAAATGGATTTACACGATATCATCATAATATTCTATAATAGTTTAAAAATATTGTTGTGTTTCAAACATTAATGTGCCGAATTATCTCATCCTTTAGCTCTTGAATTGTTGCTGGCATATCGACGTACACCTTTTCTTCCAAATAACCCCAAAGAAAGAAGTTCAACGGTGTCAAATCACATAATCTTGGCGGCCAATCGACATCGCCACCACGTGAGATAACACAGCCATCGAATTTGTCTCGCAAAAGATCCATTGTTTCGTTAGCTGTGTGGCATCTTTCAATTCAGGCCTTTTAAAGTTCGTTATCATCTCACGATAGCGAACACCATTCACAGTAACTGCCTGACCGGCCTCATTTTAGAAAAGAAAACGGCCCGATGATGCCGCCAGCCCATAAACCGCACCAAACAGTCACTCTTTGTCGGTGCACTGGTTTTTCGACAATCACTCTTGGCTTATCATTTGCCCAAATTCGGCAATTCTGCTTATTGACGAATCCGACATTTTTAAGGAAATGTACTGCCAATTTTTACTACTTTCAATTACTCGATACTACCCAATTGATTGACTCACTAGTACTCACTACTTTTGTTTTTTTATAGTGCATATGCGCTATTACTTTTTTTGACAGCATTTGTTTTTGAACGATACCATGACTTAATCAAAATAAAATCCGGCAAATAGTTTGTTTGCAATATAACCGTAAATCTCTCAAAGTGAGATAAACATAGAAAAATGAGTTCAATGATTTTTAGGAGAAAAATTAAGTTGTTGCCAATATTGGAACACGGAGCAAAAACGGGTTAAGTTGCAATTGATTGAGGTGAGTTAAAAAATCTTCTTTATTTAACTGAAGGAAAAAATAAAAATTAAGCTTGACCTCAAAGGACGAATAATAACATAATTTATTCTTTATTTAGCTATAAATTTGCGACCAAAGTATTGCTTTATTTTTATAATAATTCAAAACACATCCTTATCGGCTTATAGTTGGGTTAATTTCGATATTTAAGATCAAATAGTTTATAGTTCAATATGGTTCTATCTTTAAAACAAGTTTTGAGAAATTAAGTGTTTACTTATTCAAGCTCTGTAATATTTAAAACAAAGTTTTTAATTAAAATTGATGTTTGTCTAAATGAATAGAAAACGTGTGTCTTAATTTATTAAATTGCAGTTCATTCACTTTTTTATTATAAATAGAATGATGAAATTTTAATTCCAAAATTAAAAATATAATTGTCATAAATTATTTATTTCCAAGGGGTTGGAAGGGAAGATCGCGTATTTGTATACTTTGATTGCTTATACAGCTTTATAAATATAAATAGAAACAATTTATTGAAAGAAATATCTATTTATCTAACAATAAATAAAAAAAGTGATCGTTAAATGAAATACAAAATATGTAAGCAAAACCATAATTTTTTAATTATAAAACATATGTTAAACGGTAATTTTGACTTACACGAAAATACATATCATAGCCCCAATAAACATCGTCTAAACGCACCTTAAGAGAGGCTAGACAATAACGACATAACAATTGTTTAATTACAGTAAGTAATGTTTTTGTAAAAATCGCCGGTGCGCTTAGTCAAAAATGCAATAAACACTTGTTAGTAAAACTATAACTCGAAAGCACTCGTTTTTCTCAAATATGCCCATGTCAAATTTAGGAAGGGTCACTACTGTATGTATGATGTCGTAGATATAGAAAAACTTCTTTTTATAAGTGGTACTTGAAAATACTCGTATGTGTGATTTTTTCTAGAAAAAAAGTTCATAATTTTAAAAATTAAAGGGGGTTCCCATACAACATATGTATATTTCTTTTGAACCGTTAAGGCCACCAATTTCAAATTTAACAAAGTGCTTATCACTACAGCTCCCAATAACAAAATGTAATAAAAAACAAATAAGAATACTATATTCGGCCGTGCCGAATCTTTTATACCCTTCACCACGGTGATTTTATTTATACAGATATGTACAGCTTTATCCATATTGTTGACTCATAAATTGAAATAAGTCGTGAGAAAAAACTCATTATTCATATTTTAAAGAAATAGAAGACAGCGGCTACGCAGCTAAATGAAAACAAATTCCGTTGGCTACAATTGTTGCCGTGTTGTCAGCTACTTAATGATATTGAATACGGCAGCTACATCGTAAACTCATTTTGCTTTTATAAAACTAAATAACTTTTCCAAAAATAATTAAATATATTTCCTCCAGAATTTTTGTTTGTATTTATAATTTTATGACATTTTCATTTGTTGAATAAAATAAAATTTTCGCATACAAAAATAGAAATTAGCCTAAGTTGACTACAGCCACAACGGTGGTCGTGTAGTCATGTATCTTTGCCGGATTCAAAGTAATCGTTTACCTATAAACGTGTGTATTTTTGACAGTTTGTAGTCGGTATCCTGATGTTGTCTATGTGTTTAATGCATCTAGGTTTTAAAACAGAGATCTCATCTACTTATTTAAGAATCAAACGCATTTAAAAAAATATGTAACTGTATAAACATATATATATTCTTAATATTAAAAATATGTTATGTTACACTCCTAATTTACATTTTCAAAGAAATACTGAAAATTTTTAGTTAATATTTCAACAATATTTTGTAAAAATTTTATTCATAATTATTTTTTGGAAAATTAAAAAAAAATTTTTTTAATTATTTTTCGAAAACTTATTTAGTTTTTTTTTTAATTTTAATGATTTTTTTTAAATTTAGGATCTGCAATCTATATTGAGTTAGAATGGTCAGACTAAATTAAAAAAAAAAATCCTTAAAAAATTTCCTCATATTGACCGCCCCACGTGTCTTTTAACTGCTCCTGTTTACCTGTGTTTATTGGCAACCTCAATGTGTATTGCTTTCTATAAAGGTCTTTAATACAAATCAAAGAAGATAAACCCTACCAGCCTAACAACAAACAAAAATCGGCTCTCGCAAGGGGTTATTATTCCCCTGAGATCTCTATGGACTCCTTGTAATATACCTGTCGCGGTCTAATATTTATTTGACAAAAACATCAAATGAGAATCATTACCGCCAGACCGTCAGTCAGACAAATCAGCAGACAGTCAGTGAGACCATCAGACAGTTCGTCAGACCGTCAGATCGTCACACAGTCCTTCAGACAGTCAGTCAGTCAGCCAAACAATCAGTCAGACTGTCAAATTGTCAGACCGTCAGATAGTCAGACCGTCAAATATTCAGATAGTCAAATAGTCAGGCTGTCAGACCGTCAGATCGTCAAACAGTCAGGCATTCATCCACTCAGATCGTCGGACAATCAGACCGTCAGACCGTCTAACAGTGAGTCAGACCTTCAAACAGTCAGACCGTCTAATAATCCGACCGTCAAACAGTCAGACCGTTAGTCAGTCAGACAATCAATCACACAGTCACTCAGTCTATCTATCTATAAAAAAACAACGTTAACCAACGTTGACCATGGTGACGATGATGCGAGTTCAATCATTTTTCTTCAACCAAATCGTACATAATGGTGACAACGGTTTTTGAGGTGAGGACGGTTTTTGAGTTCAATATTTTTTCTTCAACCAAAAAGTGTTCAACGTGCCTAAAGAAGTTTTCACTTCAAAAACTTAGAATCCGCTAGTCAGTTAACATATGTTTTGAAAATTTTACTCAATGAGTTGAATCGTCGCAAATCAATTTGTAAATTTTGTGCAGTGCCAAATCATATCGTCAATTGGGTAAAACATATGATTGTGACAAAAACACATTACAAAAATATTTAGAATCCATGGGAATTCGAAAAAGGAAAAAAACAGCAACATTCACCACCGAAACACAATAGAAGACTATGAAAAGCAGGTTACGCAAACTCTCCAAAAATTACTTTTCCTGCTCTCCAGAGTAAAAATGCGTGATGGATGACGAGTCATATTTCACCGTCGGAGGCAAGGAATGGCAGCCAAAATATTACTTTAAGTCTACCAGATACAAAGCACCCGAAAAAAATAAGTTTATCCGAAAGAAAAAGGTTCCAGGAAAAGTTTTGTTGTGGTTAGCAAAGAAGCTGTTTTTTAGAGTTGGTTTAGCTGTGAATGCCCAAGTTTATAATGAAAAATGTGTGCCAGCTCTTAGCAACAATATCCAAAAAAATAAAACGAGTTAGGGCCTTTCGATATTAAGGTAACGATATGTATATTGATTGCTATATATTGTGGATTTTATGGAAATTTTTTACGAAATTATTAAAACGCAAAAATTGAAAATAAATATTTACATCCAATTGTCAAATATATCAAATGTAAATATTAAGAATTTAAAACAATGTCCAAGGTATATTTATCTTACTAGGTAGTGTCGTCAGCCCAGATGATTTAGTAGTTCGTCATATCAAAAGTTGTATGTTGTTAGAAATTTTTTGGTGCAAAAATGAGAAAGCTATAAAACACATACAGGCCTTCTCAATTTTCTTCTAAATTTTCTGACATTTCGAACTACAAAGCAATAACAAATTGCCATGCTGTTCTTGTATTGTTGTATTTGTTGTAGAGACGCCACTACCTAGTAAAATAAATATACCTTGACAATGCCATTTTAAAATATTTTTACTTCAAATATACATAAATAAAGTAAATAAATTATCAAGGTATATTTATTTTACTAGGTAGTGGCGTCCCTACAACAAATACAACAATACAAGAACAACATGGCATTTTGTTGTTGCTTTGTAGTTCGAAATGTCAAAAAACATAGGAGAAAATTGAGAAGGCCTGTATGTGTTTTATTGCCTTTTCACTTCTACACTATAAAATTTCTGAACACATACAGCTTTTGACATGTCGAACTACTAAATCAGCTGGGCGGACGACACTACCTAGTAAGATAAATATACCTTGTAAATTATAATAATTCTTTCAAATTTTGAACAAATGTTTTTTATTATTTGATTTGAAAATCCGTATAACAGCTCCAATGTTGAATAAAAATTTTTTCAGTTCCAATCTACGAGTAAATTTAAAAAGAATCTATCTGAAGATAGAAAAAAAAACAAAGGATAATAACTTATTATTTATTTAACTTTTTAATAGCTGTCATAGATACAACTAAAAACCTCAGAAAGCTAGAACACATTGCACCATCATCGAGCACCATTTTAGGTAAAGAAATTTTTAAAATTAAATATTTCATTGCAGTTTTTGCTATCGCTTACAATACAAGCCATTGTGCTGCATTGATGCAACTGGATGGGAACTGATGTTTTCAATATGATGACCCTGGATATATTTACAACCAAGGCGAATTAATTTTACCAGGTGGCAGCAATAGAGAAGCTGATTAGTTGATGCTCTTCTTTTTTGCGAATGTATTGTTAAAAGTGTATTATTTTATTGTGCACAAGTTGTGAAAGTTATTGATTTGTTGTAGGTAGTTGCTGGTAAATTGAATTCGCCATATACATATGCAACTCTGTCAAAATTAACGACAGGAATGGCAGGACCATCAATTCGCTATGCACCTTTATCTCTATAAGATTGGAAGCCTGGTGATCAATTAGAATTCTTTCTTTGGAAAGCACAAGGTGAATAAGACAATAGTCCAATTTAAATTCATACTGCCGTAGGTGTTTTCAATAAAGATGGGTCCGTGTTATTTTCAAGATAGAGTTTTTTTTTCAAAGTAGAAATAAAGGTTAAGTCAATAAGCAAACCACCTTTATCTATACATATAAGAAAACAGTAACTCATTTACTGTCTGTCTTTCTGTCTGTGTTCGCAACACGTAAAAACAACTGGATGGATTTTAACACAATTTTGAAAGGAGGTACCTTAGTGCCCTAATTCTAATATAGGATACTTTTTTTCCGCAAAAGTATCTTTTTTCCAAGAGAAAGTGGAGAAAAAGCAGTTAAAGTATGTCGTTTTTTAACCGATTTAAAGGTTCTGCATACTTTAACACATCTTTTATCTTTTAAAGCGGGATATTTTAAACACGGTTGCGCAACAGATGGCGCTGTTTTAAAATAATGGCAAAATATGAATTGAAAGCGGGATATTTTAAACACGGATGCGCAACAGATGGCGCTGTTTTAAAATAATGACAAAATATGAATTACTTACCGCCAAATAGCCAATTGAATAAAATATTTTAAACACCTTTTAAACCATTTTAAAGATAAAGGGTGGTGCTGATAAAAAATATTGTTATTTAAAATAATACATTTAGTCTTAAGTAGTTCTTTTGTTTACTTTGTTTCCATTTCCCTTACTGTAATAAAAAGGCTCAATAAATATTAATATTAAATTATAAAGCTTTACACTAACTCTTAGAATTGTAAAGTTTTATATAAATTTTAGAATTTTATCCAGGTACCCATCCTTTATATAAAGTAAATACATATACGTGAAGCACTATAAGAGTCTTAAAATTTGGTGTGGATTACTTTCGAAGCAGAATCGAAAAAAATATTGTCAGAACGCACACAACGTGTGTGGGCACAGCTAGTATTATATATAAAGAAACTGTAGCAAATTCACTCTATAAGCCGACTGCAATTTCTTTTGCATTTGTAAGATGCTTTATGAATTCATATAATAATTATTTGGGATGCTTCCCATACCGGTATGTTGGTGACAATTCAGGCTTACCGGTCGGTACTGGTGTCGTCCATATCTCAAAATATTAACATATTGTACCGCTGCTTCGGCTGTACTTGATGTTTTGTAAGCCTCATTTTTGACTTTATGTGGTAGTACATGATTCCTGAACAGGAAGAACTTTTGCAATAGAATACAATGATCTATTTGATGCTTTAGTTTATACATATACTCGTAAATGCAAAAATCGCTGTCAAAATTCATCTGCAGTTTCTTAAGTAAATAAGAACGTGGTGACAAATACCTTTAGGATATTCGTTGGCGAATTTTATGATATCGATCAAATTATTTTTAGTATTAAAAAAATTATATACGTATGCAGGGCCGCCCCGAGGTTAGTAGGCGCCCGGGGCGAAATTGTGATCTGGCCCTCTACATTTAATTGGCCTAAATAAACTTATATTTCTTATATAATTTATTTTTTATTTTTTTTATTTTATACTTATATTTACAAAAGGGTTATATATTATGTAGTAAAAATAAAAAAAAATATAAGAGAGAATTTTTTTTAAATTATGGGCCTGTTTTTATAAAATGAAATATTATATTCTTTCATAAATTAAACGAAACAAAACACATTTATGTTTTAGTATTTTTCATGTGAGTGATAAAAAAGAGGTTTACATTTTTTAATTTATTTTTGGTTTCTACACTCAATATATTATTATTGTTTTCGTATTTTACTTCTTTATTACTTTTTTGTGGGCAATAAAAGAACCTGAAAGAATGAAAGAACTTTTCAATAGCTAGCCGTTTTTTTCACACACTGGCCGGCGTCATTAGACGGTTCATCGTACTTTTGAAAAACAGTCTTTACACCTGGAAACCATTTAGCCACGAGTGGAGCATACATACAAAGGTGCTCTTCTACAACCTATTGTTGTTTATTTTAACAGTCAAAGATTACATTCGAATTCTTCGTCAAATATTCAATATTCGTGCTCCTATCCATAAAGCCGACGCGACGGTAATATTTCTTTCGCCCTTAGACAAGTTGCGCCCAAAACTCGTCAAAATAACAGAAAACCGCTGAATATAGTGCAAAATAGATCCAGTTAGCATCACAAATAAGTTTGTAAACAATAAAAAACTTTTGGCAAAAGAACGTGAACATTTTTTAATTTGTTTTAGTTGTTGGTTTCCAGTTTTTTTATTATAGCAATGGCTAGTACAACACCAAGAACCTTTTCCTTGTTACTTTTTTGTTTAATTTGGCATATTTTTCACAAATACGCGCTCTATTTGTTTTCACTTTTTTATTGTTTTAACAACAGCTGTTTCAATTTTACTTCATTTTATTCAACACCAATGGTGTAAACGTAAGAAAAAAACCATACGATTTTTAATCTCTATGTTGTCATACGGATTGATTTTCATTTTATTTTCTCTTAGATTTTACGTACGTAAAGTCTTACTGTCTAAACTGCCCTTAAGAAAAGTGAATTCGTGTCATAATCGAACAAGTTTGGATTCGCTTTAAAAAAACAGGGGTGTGATCAAGGTATATTTATCTTATCTTGGTAGTGTCGTCCGCCCAGCTGATTTAGTAGTTCGACATGTCAAAAGTTGTATGTGTTCAGAATTTTTATAGTGTAGAAGTGAGAAAGCAATAAAAAACATACACGCCTTCTCAATTTTCTTCTATGTTTTTTGACATTTCGAAGTACAAAGCAACAACAAAATGCCATGTTGTTCTTGTATTGTTGTATTTGTTGTAGGGACGCCACTACCTAGTAAAATAAATATACCTTAGGTGTGATTATAATTAAAATATGTACCCAAGGCAAATTTATATCAGTTTGTTAACGTTTTTTGGAGGCAGGTTTTGTTAAAAATTGTTTATTTAGAAACAATATTAAAAACAAAATTGAAACGATTAAAAAAATTTTTTTAGGCGTTAGATACGAATGTATGTTGATTTTTTATTTTAATTTTTACTACACACATACCAATAACACATACACAAATTTACACCACATTTTAACAATTTAAAGGAGCTGCGGTGGGTCCCGATTCTTTTTTATGCTTTTATTTTAATTGCTTTTTATTGTTTTAGTTCTATTTTTTTCTTCGTTTTTTTCTTTTAGTGGAAATAAACAAAACACATTAGGTTTGTTCTTTAATTAAAAATAGTTAATAAAATTAATTTTTGTTGTTTGCTAGTAATGCAGCCAGCACCTCGAGAAACATTGTAGGTCGTTTTAACATCTTTCAGGGATCTTCACACATAAGATTAATCAGGCCTTAAATTATTATTGTGTAAAAAAATAATTCAATGCAATATTGTTCAAAAATGTTGAAAGTTTCTGCTTCGAAAGTAAACGGACAAAGCTATCTTTTTTACATTTTGCTTTGATATTAATTAAGGCGAATTAATTTATTTTAACAGAGGCAGCCGACCAAACAAAAACAAAATACATGTTGTTTTTTATTGTTGTACTTGTTGTCGTCTTGCTTTCACCTGATAAATAGATTCGCCTTGTATATATCTACGAAAATATTTATATATTTGTTTAAAACCTAAGTGAAGTTTTTGTAAGTATAAAAAATGTACCTTTAAAGTAAACATATTACAATAAAATAGAGCGAAAAATGAAAAATAGTTATTTTTTCTAATTAGCGCTTTATAGCTCTTTTTGGCCGCTGGGACGACCCGTTTGGTGTTTAAAAAGTTGGCATCCCTGACTAAAAGTACTAAACCGGCTTCGCTTATTTACGATATAAGATAAAATGTCTGTCAAAAAGTCTACACTCACAATAAATGGCAATGATCATCTAGAGTGACCATTTCGTATTTTCTTTTTATAAAATTTTTAGAATTTTAACATTACATATATATATATATATCGGTAAAATTACTACTTTAAAATTTTTTTAATTCTGTATTATATTTCATTAAATTTGGTATGCTTCCTTACCTCTTAGAGAAATTCAACTTTGGAAGATCATCAAGAACCAACACTATTGTGTCTCTGAATCATTGAACTCTTTATAAGAATAGATCATTTTTGGTAAGAGTATCAAAATTATGGAACAACTTACTTTCAAATGAAGAACAATAATTTACTACAATCATTAGGGAATTTAAAACCATCCTGAAACAATACTTGTAAAAATGGAACATATCACAAACAACCTGTTTTATTATTTCTTTGACTTCATCATTAGGTGGAATTTAAAAATTAAAGAAAAAAAAATTAATATTTTATACATATAAATTGAAATTATAAGCTTTGTTAAACCCATATAAATCTAGATTAAGTTGGCCTTTTAAAGTATTTGAGACTCATCTTTCCGATTTTGTAGATAAGAGCTCCTGAAAAGTTACTTTTTCTGCAGGATGGTGATCCAAAACACACGTCCAAAATCGTGAAAGAATGGTTTGGTGAACAACATTTTCAATTAATGCAGTGATCAGCACGAGTGAAGAGACGGTTGGGACAGTACCAATCAGCCCCTACCAATTTAGACGAGCTTTGGCAGTGGATCCAAAATGAATGGAAGAATATTCGAAAAGAAATTGTACAAAAGTATCCCAAATCGCGTAAATTCTTTCTTACAAAATAAAGGACAAAGTATTAAAAATATTCGTATTCCGCATATCTATATGTATATACAGTGATGTTACATAAAATAGAGCCAGTTTCACTTTCTACATTTTACTGTGCTTAATTCACTTGAAGAAACTTTGTGGTCTGACGAATCAAAACTAATTTTGTTTAACTCTGACAAGCAGCCATTGTGTACGAAGGCCACTAAACACCAAACGTCTTCCTAAATACACCATTAAGACCATTAAACACGGTGGCGGAAATATTATGGTGTGGGGTATTTTCATATATTGGAACTGGGTCTACCGTATGAGTGGAAAAAAGAATGGATGCTATTTTTTACACAAATCTGCTTAACAATATGTGATGGCTTACGCAGAATAAGAAATGCAGCTTCGATTTATGTTTAGGCAAGACAATGACCCGAAACACACATCGAAGTGGGTAAAAGATTATTTTGAAAAATATGGGGTATTTGTTTTAAGCAGGCTACTCCGTTGCTAGTCTTAAACCCATTAAGAACTTGTGGCGAATAGTTAAATCAACTCTTAAGGGAAAACATGCAACTAATAAAGATCACTTGTGGGCATTAATTAAAGAAGCAAGGCGTAATATTCCAATTGAGAAATGCCAAAAACTCGTTGACCCTATGCCAAAACGATGCTTACCCGTTATCAAAAATTAATTATATTCCATTTAGTACTAAGGTAATAAAGATAATTAAAGTATATTATTCTATTCATCTTTTGGAATTTAGTATTTTTTAGATAATTGAAGTGGATGGTTTGCACACCTAAAATCTTGAATTTTTAATGTCTTTACATATATATTTTATTTTAAGTTTTTTATCAAAACCGGTCTATAGTAATTTAGTTGGGCACTTGTTCGGTCTCACAAAAATAAAAACCTTAAAATTTTTTATGAAGATTTAGTATGTTTTTTTCTTTTTCGAAATATGTATGTATGTAGTAAAAGGTGTCTCTATTTTATGGAACACCACTGTATGTATATATATATATATATATATATATATATATATATATATATATATATATATTTATATATATATGTATATATATATATATATATATATATATATATATATATATATATATTTATATATGTATGTATATATATATATATATATATATATATATATATATATATATATATATATATATATATATATATATATATTTATATATGTATATATATATATATATATATATATATATATATATTTATATATATATATGTATATATATATATGTATATATATATATATATATATATATATATATATATATAAATTTTAATTTTACATTATATTTCATAGAAGATAGAGCTTTTTTTTTTAAATGAAAATTGTTTTACACTTGTAATCTCTATTTATTTTTCATATTATACTACCAAGCAAACATTTTTCTTTATTTTAATTCTCTTTATATATTTCTTTTATTTGAAAATGGTATATATCTGTCTTGCTATTAGCTATCCTTTGGTTAGCAATTAACAACAGTTAGATATTTTTATTTTACAAATGTATATTTTTGATTATTAGCACAATAGTGTTGTAGTTAACAATGTCTTCTATGAAATATAATATAAAATTAAAATTTCTCAGATTCTATTTCTTTGATAAGTTTGTTTAAATAGAAAATTAATAACAATTGAAACTACCGGGTAGATTGATACAAAGACTACTGATAACGGACGTGGCTGTCTAGAAAATGCATTCTGCTTTGCTGGTATCTAATTTTTCTTTATCTCTTTATAATTAAGAACTTAAGCCTAAATAATTAATTTATTAATTCAAAAGTAGTTCATATAAAATTCATATATATATATATATATATATATATATATATATATATATATATATATATATATATATATATATATATATATATATATTGCCCGCTTTTCCTCTATTTATGTATAATTTTATCGATTTTGATTAGATTATTTATTATGATTTATTTAAAATACTAGCTTTTCCCGCTTCGTCAGCCTCCACATCAAAGACCCTTACTTTATATAAAAGTTCTCATTCTTACTAATATAACTGCCGCCTTAAACAATGCATATCGGGTAGTGCTTCTGTTATGGTTTATGTATTTACTTCATATTTATTTTATATAAAGGGTCTCATCCTTACTGAAATATCTGCGTACTGACACTGATTTTTCTCCACTCTCTCTTTGAAATATGATATTTTTGCAAAAAAAATTATCCTATATTGGATACTAAGGTACTTCCTCACAAAATTTTGTTAAGACAGATACAGGATATAAGTTACAATTTTATTATATGTATAGATTTTTGAAATTTAAAGAATTTATAGCAATTATATAGCAATTATTATAAGCAAATTCTAACAAACAATAATTTTGTCGATGTTGTACAAACGAATTTCCCGAAATAGGTAATAAAGATTCGCAAAATCCTGAATTTAACTGTAATGTAGTTGTAAGTCTGCTAGATTTCTTTAAATATGAATTTTTGTTTAACATTTTTACACCTGGTCACACTGTTGATCATGTTTTATTTACAAAAAGTCTACAAATTTTATCTATACTTTGATTGCCTCTCCCCATTAAATTTGTAGTTGTTTTTCATTTACTCTGTACCTCTCCTCTCTTATAATTATTTGCTTTTGTGCATTTATTTTGATTTCATTTTCTTATTATTCATTGGGTTTTTTGTTGTTTGTTTGTTATCCAATTACAGTTTCGTTTTGGTTTGCTCGCTCAGTTTTTTACACAGAAATCGTCGTGTGAACTACAGAGTGGAATTCATACAGTTCTTTTTTGTTATTATTTATGGCAGATAGGAATCCAAACGTTTTGTTTTGTTAAATCAACAAATAGTTTGTTAATGCAAATTTTAATGTAAAACTAAATAATTAGATAAAATGTGAGTGAGCAGTGATTATTCTCGGAACAACAACAAGTGGTTTTTAAACAACATTTGCAGAAAAACCGACAACAACAACAATTTATTAAAATCACAGTAGTAACGAATGAATGAGAGCAGCATAACGAAAACAGTGTAAAGAAAACGAAAGTGTTTGTTTGCATTTGCAGCAAAAGCTGTAATATAAAACCGCGTGTGGAAATGGCAAGAAGAACCATGAAATTTATCTAATTGTTGGGCATATCGGGCAAATTGATATTTTATGAAAGAAAAAAACTACTGTTCCTAAAAAATATAGAATTTTGTGAAAAAATATTTTATCTATACTTCAATGTGTTTTTGGTTGAATTATTTTTTTTTGAAATTTAATTACAAAAATTTATTTTTCGTTTTGTTTACTTGTTTTGAATATTTTTTGTTTTATTTTCTCGGTGTCTAATTGCAAGATTTTCTATTATTTGTTTTAATAATTTTCGCGTTTTGTTTATTTTTGTGTAAATCTATAATTTTTTGAAGTTTAACCCTAAAAAGAAAAGGATCAGTCAAAATTATTCATTTCCAGAAAAAAAAATCATCCCCATTTTTTAAAAAGGAATTTGAAAAGGAAAACCCAAAAAAAATATTGTCCATTTCTTAAGAAACGTGTCTGTTAAATTGAGATTCTAAAACAAATTCTAACAGAGAATTGGTGTTTCTTGTGATTGTGTTTGTTTACCTCCTTTAAGATTTCTAGTTTGGACTTGATCGCTTTCTAAGTACCATCCTCCCTTTTTTTTTGACATATTTCTTTTGTGCTATTTTTCTTTTATTTTAAACAGTAGAGCTGTTCTTGCTTTTGGTAAAAAATCCTGTTAAAATAATAAAACTTAACCAAACTATTAAAAACCAAATAGGTACAAAATAATTTTACTGACAACCCAGACCAAAAACAAGATTAACCCTTAAAAGTGCCTGTTTATAATTAACTTTCATTTCAGTGTCTATTAAATCTTGCCTAATTTACATTTGTGTCCAATTTTTAACAAATTGTTTTTAATAAAAAATTAAAAGTTTAAACTAAAATTCAAAGTGATTATAAAAAACATTGAAAATATTATAAAACAAATTTATACGTAAAATCCATTTTTATATTAAAAAAAAAGTGTTCAAAAAACAGAAACATTTAATTGCTCAAGTAGCAATTCTCAACATATTTGCTCTCCATTTTTTATCGTTTACAAACTGTAAGTTTTATTTTAATATTTTTTAAAATTATTTTTAAGTTTTTTTTTGTATAAATATCCATAAGTAGGTATTTATGACACAACTAAATTTTTTAATTAATGCATTAACACATCTTCGACAAGCAGCTACACAGCTACATGACTCTAAATTTCGTTGGCTACAATTGTCGCTGTGTAGTCAGCTACTTAATTATATTTAAGACGACAACTACATCTGCCATTGTTTAATCATAATTTACTTTTATAAATTAACGGTCTGTTTCACAATAAAGGGTGGTTACATTTTTGCCGATATGATTTTGAATAAAACACAAATTATTTAGGAAATTATTGTCATTTCTTTTTATTTTTATAATATTGGTATGGTTCAATTATGTATGAAACAAAATATCGGCCAAATGGCCGACGCGACCTCGGCGGCATACCTCCATCGGATGCTCTAAATTTTCGATGACGCTGAGGCATAATTGAGGTTCTATGCCGTTAATGTGCCGAATTATCGACGTATACCTATTCTTTCAAATAACCCCCAAAGAAATAAGTCCAACGGTGTTAAATCACATGATCTTGGCGGCCAATTGACATGATGAGATCAAACGGGCCATTGAATTTGTCGCGTAAAAGAGCCATTGTTACGTTAGCTGTGTGGCAAGTGGCACCGTCCTGTTGAAACCACATATCGTCCACATCCATATCTTTCAACCTCAGGCCATAAAAATTTCGTTATCATCTCACGATAGCGAAACACCATTCATAGTAACTGCCTGCCGCCAGCCCATAAACCGCACCAACCAGTCACTCTTTGTGGGTGCATTGGTTTTTCAACAATCACTCTTGGATTATCATTCGCCCAAATGCAACAATTCTGCCTTATTGACGAATCTACTGAGGTGAAAATGTGCCTCATCACAGAATATGATTTTCTTCGAAAACTAATCAAAAATTTCTTGCCACCATTCTGACCATTGCTCGATTTACACAATCTTTCCATGGTTCAAATTGAGTTAGTCTGAAATTGCGAAATATCAAATTAAGTGCAGAAAAAAACTTGACCTAAACCTCGGCCCTTAAAATTTAACCACCCGATATTTCCTCAAATTTTTTTGATTTTAAATGAATTTGTAATTTTTGATTTGTGACATTTTCTTCTGTTGAATAAAATAAAATTAATTGTCGCATTGGTACAAAATATAAATTAGCCTAAGTTGACTACAGCCCCTCCGTTGGTGTTGTGTGTAGCCATGTCGCTTTAATGGCTTCAAAATAATCTTCTTATAAACGTGTGTATTTTACTTTCCACAGTTTGTAGTCGGTAGTCTGATGTTGTCTATGTGTTTAATGCATAAGGTCCATAAATTATCTAAATTATTTAAAAATTAGCTGTCAATATTCTGCTTAATTTCTTTAATCATCACTTCAAAATTTTGTAAATAAATTTGCATGTTAAATTAAAAAAAAAAATAAGTTTATTTAACATCTAGTGAAAAAACAAGCCGACCAAATTGAAATTGTATTTTCATTATATAAAATTTCATCCATATGAACTTCATCTTAAGTTAGGTTAAGTCGAATTCAAAAAAAACTTTATAAAAATCTTGTAAAACCCATTGTATCTATGCTGAGGGAAAATTTGTATATATATATATATATATATATATATATATATATATATATATATATATATATATATATATATATATATATATAATATATATATATATATATATATATATATATGTAGGTATGTGTATTTCGTTATACTATTTTGAAAATGCACCGACAAAGTAACTCCCCGTTTACATTAGACATTAAGTCTACATTGTCCATGTTAATGTTTTTTCCACGTCTTAACATGGTTGTTACAAGCGTTGTTAAAAATGCTCTTTTATAACATGACAATGACCTTCAAACAGCGCCATCTATTACTCAACCATACTATTGATGGAAAAGGGAAAATTTTTAATTTTTTTATGAATAAATCAATATCCTAGTTGCATAATAAGAGTTTGTAAATTGCGAGTATTTTTTTAAGTGTAGTTGTGTCATTACTTTATCATCTTAGGTACCAAGTGACTCACTTTAACTTTTAAACACATTATATATTTCCCCTTGCGCGCGTTTCGCCTTTTCGTTTCATAATCCTCTCGACTCTATCCTATATAACAATGTATATTTATTTTGTTTTTTATATTTAATCCACTTTATCTTTTCCTAGTTATATTGTGTTTACTAAAAGCCTAAATTATTAGAAAGGAAGTAAAATAAAATTCAACAAGTGTCCTTGTAAATATTATTTTTTCTTTTGTTTTTTTTTTTTTTTAATTTTCTACAATTTTGTTCCCTTTTGTTTTGTTCTGGCCTGTTGAGAGAAAATACATATATTTTGAGGTTTTCTTAGTCCCCTTTTACAATAGAAAGAAACGCCTGACATTTTTTAGATTCTCTTTTGCTCTGCCTTAAACCTTTTACAGTTGGACAAAAATAAGACAGACAGATTTTTGCACATTCTATTATCGGATTTATTTCCTTTACATGTGTGTGTTTGAAAATCTGTGGTAGGTATACATATGTATGTACATACATATGTACTTTGTTGAGAAATTTTAACATATTAGACGCCGATTTGAGAAATATAAATGAAGCAACAAAGAAAAAAGAGAAACGAAAAAATGTCCAGTTCGATAGCCATAAAATACACACTCTACCTCTTCAACAAAAGACGACTTTGTCCAGCCAAAATCTAATAAGACCTGGTGTAAACAGTGCTGCCTACTAATTTATTTAAATTTTATGATATTCAATTTAATAAAATTGTTACAAGTTAGCGCTTTTTAATTAGGGCTGATAATTGATGCTGATAATTTGTAGCGACCAAATCACCATATCAAATTACACGACTGAGCAGTACGACCAAATTATAAAACATTATTATCAAAATAAGTATTAGTGCATAAGTTGCGCAGAGAAAGTAATTTTAGCGGCGATCACAATGGCTACAATTTTTTGATCCAAATTGGACGATAAGGAAACCCCTGAGTGTCTGCCTACCCACACAAACAGTCACAACAAGACTCTCACAAAGAGAGCAAAACATAATAATTTTTAATTGTTTTTTATGGTGTTTTATAAAAAATATTGTAGTTTTATGAAAAGTTCATTAAATAACTTTTGTATGAAAATTTGTTTTATAAATCTCTTATAAATCCAAAAATTTATTTATAAAAATTTAAAATATTGTAACCGATTATGGCCAAGAGGCTAGGTTATTGAAAATAAATCAAAATAGATAAATAAAATTTTTTTTATGATTTTGGCCCTAAAGATTTTGCGACAAACTAAGAAGTTTAAAAAGGCAGCTAATTTTTTTCTTTTTATCAGACAGAACAAATTGTTTGCACCAATTAAAGGTTTTTATTAGTTTGAAATAAAATTTCAATTAATTTTTTAATCGTTTCAAATATATATTTGTTTAAAACAAAAGAAAATAAAACTGGTGTGGCCTACACTCAACTTTACCATACCCAATGGAAACAGATATTTTTATAGATATACTAAATAAAGAATAAAAGTTCAAAGTATATTCGAATCGAAAAATTAATTTTTTCAGTTTGGAGTGTTAAGTAAAGTACCCCTTCCCGATTGTGCCCAAAATTTATACAGCTCTTCATTTCTATAAACCAAGGGCACATTATGAATTTCATATGCCGCACATACTGAATTTCATTTTGATATGTCATACGGTATGACCTGTAGAGCGTTTACAAAATTTGGGAGTAAGTAAACTACCCCTTGCCCCTTCCCGATTATGCCCAAAATTTACACAACTCTTCATTTCCATATAGCAAAGGCACATACTAAATTTTGCTTTAATATATCATACGGTATGACCTGTAGAGCGTTCACAAAACTTGGTGGTAACGAAACTACACCTTGTCCCCTCCCGATTATGCCTAAAAACTATACAGCTCCTCATCTTCATATACCAAAGTCACATATAAAATTAAATTTTGATGTGTCAAACGGTACGACCTGTACAAACTCCACAAAAATTGTGGCATACCAAAATGGCCAAAATGGATCCAGGAGGCCTTAAAACGTATAAATCCGTCGAAATCCCGACCTCGATTCTTTTCATGATTACTATACTTTACCTTATACTAGGAATGGTAAAGTAAAAATTCCTAATTAAACAAATAATTGAATCAATTAATTATTTAATTAAATTTTAATCTGATTTTTTTCAATGTTTTTCCGTTTGAAAGTAAAACTCAAGGCGAATCTATAACAGGTGATTGCAGTGGCGAAAAAGCTCATCATATGCATAAGCGAAAAGTCAAACTCCATATAAAAAAAATCATAAACAAATTTTTTCTATATGAAATTTGACAACTGTAAAGGAGGCGAAAAAAACTGAATTCGCCCGTGCAATCACCTAGTAATTTTTATTTTGCCTAAGATTTTATAATTATTTTATTGTATTAATTATTTTATTGTATTAATGCTCATAAATATCTAAAGAAATAAATCAACAAGACCCTATTTGTATAGTTTTGGTTTTTGTGAAAACCACCCCCCCAATTTAATAATTAATATTTAAGCACGTATATATATATATAGCAAACATTGTCAGATGTTCGAAAAAGATGGTGAACAAACTTTAAATCGCTTTTATGAGACTTTGTTTGCTTTGCTTGTATACATCTATGCGGTTGTAAAAATATTAAATTTACTTAATAAGATGTAGTACGTAGTAATTTTGCCCCTAAGAAACAAAATTATGAAAAAGTGATAAGATACTG
>CATIVE010000561.1:0-14495 GCA_949628195.1 Phasia obesa
AAACGTTTCATTATTTTTTGTGTGTTCCCTGAGACATTCAATCTTCTCAAAAGGCATTTCTAATCAAGATTCCGCTAAATTACAGTGTTGCGAAATTTCCCTATATATTTCAGTCAATGTTGTCTCTATTAAAGGGGCTCGACATAGTGTGTGCTATTTGTAAGTCCTTTCCACGCTTGTATTTAACTTTTAAGATTATATAATTGCAAATGTAGCATAAATCTTGATGAAATTTCACGCATCCATACAAAATTGCAATTAATTCTTTTTCTGTTTGCGCATGATTCTGCTGAGATGTCGTTAACGAAACGGACGCATATGCAATTGGTTACCCGTCATGTATAATTGTTGCACCAAGTGCAGATTTAGATTTATACAATGTCAACTCCTTATTAGTGTCAAAATATGTCATTAGTACGGGTGACTGTATTATTGGTTTTTGAGATTCTGAAATTCTCTTTCATGTTTTTCTGACCAATGTCATTTAATATCATTTCTTAAAAGTTCTCTTAAATTTTTGTTCTTTAAGGCTAAAATCTCTATGAATGATCCTAAATAATTTACCATACCTAAGAATCGTTGCAATTCCTTCACATTTGTTGGTTAGGCATGCTGATAATAGATCTAATTTTTTCTTCATCTGGATTGACACCAAAATTACTAAATACGTGACTTAAGAACTTGATTTTAGTCTGGAAAAATTTGCACTTATTTTTGTTAAATTTTATGCCTACATCTTTTGCTCTCCGAAAAACTGTTTCCAGAACTTTTGAATGTTCCTCTGTAGTAGAAGTGTGAATCAAAAAATCATCTATATTAATGATCAACCTTGAAATATCCAAACAATCTTATCATTTCTGCATGAACAATTTCTGGTGCTGCATTAATTCCGAATGGTAAACGCAAAAATCTATAACGACCGAAAGGCGTATTAAAGGTACTTAACTCGTTCATTTAATGGAATCATCCAGAACCCACTGTTAGCATCTAGGGACGAAAAATATTTTGAACCATTAAGTTTGGCTTTACAGTCTTCAATGTTTAGAAATGGAAAATGTGGCCTTAAAATAGCTATGTTTAAATTTCGCTGATATAAGCAAATTCTAAGTTTCCCATTTGGCTTTGATACAAAAACAATTGAATTCACCCACTCAGTTGGTTCACTGACTTTTTTAATAACCTTTCAGTTTGCCATTTTTATTAATTCTAATTTTAATTTTTCATGCAATTTAAATCGAATTTTCCTAGGTGAATCGGCTACTAGACAAACATCATTTCTTACTTCAAGATTAAACTCACCATGTAAAAGACCAAGACCACCAAACACATCAGTATACTTTTAAATCAAACTTTTTACTGATAAAATGTTAATATTTTTGATTAAATTTAATTGAATAGCCGAATTAAGACAATAATATTTTTACATTTCATGTTCACTACAAAAAATTTCAACATGTAAATATGATTTAAATTATAAAAAACTTTCAAATTGACAGTGTCTAAAATTGACAACTTTTCACCACTAAAAGTAAAAATATTAACGTTTGGTTTCTTTAATAAAGTCTAATTTATAAAATTCTAAAAAAAATAAATATCCGTTGATATTATTTTGGCATACCATACGGATTTAAACACCAAATAGGCCCCTGGCGTTGATAAAACAAGTAACAAGATATTAGTTGAGTTGCCCCCTATATGTCGCAGAATTATTCTTTTTGTTTTTAATGCCATCTTATGTCTTGAGTACTTTCCAACAGAGTGGAAAGTTTCTTTGATTACTATGATTCCTAAACCAGGAAAAGACCACACAAATGTTGATTCATTCAGACCTATAAGTATAAAGGCCCGAGTCAAACATTCACTGTGTGATTTTTTGACGATAATCTTCAGGCAACAAATATCTGCCTTGAGAATTTCATCAAAATTTAGTTGATCCTCAATTTATTCCCTTCCTAGATTTCAAGTGTGGTAGAGTATAGAGAAGTATTTCAGTACTCAATGTTCGGTAAGAACACTAGAAGACGTAAAACAGAGTTGTACCAGTTAGCGTTCAAAAACCTTTAAAGGGTTAAAACCCAAGGAGGCATATGGTTTTGACAAAACAAAGCAAAAAGATCATAATGGAAATACGCCTTGCGTATTTTCGCTCAAAAATTCATAATACCTGCCCAACATGCAACAGTAATTCTGTAGGTGTTGAGCGGTTATTGACTGAAAAAGAAAATTCGGAGATAGTGGCAATCACACAGATCTCCTCAACTCAGACTTGGAGTTGAGGAGATCACTGTGCGCAGTGTGAAAGTAATATGAGTACATTTTTGTTCATTCACCTTGATTCTCCATTTTTCCAAATTAAGTATGTGGTCTTGCAAAAGTTGTGACGCTACTTGGGCGCTTTCATGAATACTTAAAAAAACTGCGTCATCCGAAAATGTTGATGTGGACTTGGGTGTTAATTGGCATATCTGATGTGTACAGTAAATATAAAATTGGTCTCAAAATACTACCTTGAGGAACTCCGTTTTCAATGAGCTGTAACTAGCTTAAAAAATCACTTTCTTTTAGTAAAAAATTTTTTACTGAAGCCGAATTGATGGTTCGGAATACATCCCTTCGTGCTAAGAATTGGATTTAGTTTAGTAATTGATATTTTCTCATACAGCTTTGATATGTTTGATAAGGCTGGTTCAGGAATCATAGTAATCAAAGAGACCTTCCACTCTGTGGGAAAGTACTCAAGATGTAAGATGGCATTGAAAACAAAAATAATAATTATGCGACCTATACGGGGCATTTTAAATAACATCTTTTTTAGTATTTAAATCAGTTATTGCTCTTTCAGTATCGTTAAATTCAAATGTTAGGCAACTCGGCTATATCAGTACATATAATTGGAGTGAAAACTTTTTCAAATGTCCAACAAATAAGTTGCCTTTTTCAGAATCATTTCTTGCCCTCTTCACACGAAGTTCGCAAGGGAGTCTTACGTACGACCGGTCTTTTAAGGTTTCTACATGCACGCTATAATGAATAATCTAATTGTGCAGTTGCGTCGAGGTTTTCCAAGTAATTTTTCAGAGATGCTACTCTTCGAGATTCTAGTAGCCGTTTCGAGCCATCTTTAAGTTTAAATTTGAGTTGAGGAGATCTGTGTAATTCGCACTCTCTTCGCGTTTTTTTTTTTAGCCAAGAGCTGAATAAATTTGATTTGCATCTACAGAATAAATTTGATTGCATCTAGCTTGTTGTTGGGTTACTGTTGCATGTTGGGCAGCTGATGCTGTAATCCGAAACCGAGTGAAATTGAAATCGAATAAATTTACAAAGACAAATATAACTTAGTTGCGCCTATTATTTTAAAACATTAGCAATCAAAGAAGATATGTGAATGGTCTTTAATCAAATGTATAAAAAATAATATCAAAATGTTGTAAGATTTAAAAGTTATGACAATTTAAAATTTCATTCGGATTCAATTTCACTCGGTTTCGGACAGAACACACCTGATTGTGTAATGCTAAATATTCAGGTATGTGATGGAAAACAATTTTGAAAACGAATCGATTTTAAAACGATTTTGTCGTTTTGTATAAAAATTAGTTTTTACTAATTTTTAATTTTTTTTTTTTAATATTTTTGTCTAAATTCCTTATTATTGTTGATTGTTGATTTTTATTTTCTGGTATACTTTTCAAATCCAAATGTTAAGAGATGGGCTCAAAAACAATGCTCAAAATCGATCGAAATTCATCACACCCTTTCAAAACGATCGTTTTCATCACATACCTGATTATGTTACCCTTTTATGTTGCTTAAAATATATTTTTGAAAATTTTTTGTAAAAATTTTTTACAAAAATTCCTCATGTTGACCCCCTCTTAAGGGGGCCTACTGACTGATCCTGTTTACCAGTGGGCCCCTTGTGGGTCTATTGGCTACCTCTATATATATATTACTTTCTATTGAAGCCTTTAATACAAATCAAAACATAAAAACATTATTAATATTAGACCGAGGCCTGTCGCGGTCTAATATTAATAATAATACTTAACAAAAAAAAAAGCAAAAGAGAATCATCAAAACCGCAATCAATTAAAAAAACGTGAGACAATTATCGAAACTATGCCTGGCAGATTGGTGTGCTTAAATCAGTGTAATCCAAATTTTCATTTTCTGTGCACAATTGTGCTAGAAAAACAATAAAAAAAAACTCACACCGACGCTTGTTCTCTTCTATTTCCGTTTGATTTCAGTCGTTAATTGAGTGTTAACGAGTGCACATGTGCGGATGCTTACTGCTTTTTTCAGCGTTATTGTTTTTTTCAGCTTTGATTTAATTTAAAAATAAACCAGCAAACCAAATAGTATAATGGAGGACAGAAATTTTTCTTTTGTCACTAAAAATGCTTTTGGTAACATGCATTTTATGTTACCAAACATTTAAAACAAAGAAAACATTTTCAATTAGGCTTTTTGGCCTTTTTCACAAGAAATAAATAAATAAAAATAGATAAAAACGGAAAATGTTCTTGAGCAAAAAAACCTTTATATGCAAAAAATTAAGGAATAGGTTCTGGAATAAGAGCAAAATGAGGAAATTTTGCAAAATAAAAAATTAAAAATGGATATTTTAAGCCAATAAGCTTGGAAATCGCTCAGCAAGGCAGACCATTTATGGATGGAATGCTAGCATATACAGTGGATCAATAAAGTCTAGGCACAACATGATTTTTAAAAGTGTTTCGCCAGTAACTTTGCATCTGCATAACTTGATAAAATTATTTTCATGCTATTTTCAAGATTGATAGGTTTATTGACCATTTAACACGAAAAATAATTCATATCTTATTATTTCTAATATACAATGGCTTTTAAACTAAAAAATAAGGTAAGTCTATGTAAAAAAAGTTTAGGCACACATGTGAAAATTTTCGGTATATTCGGGGTTTTTGCATGTCTAGTATTTGGTTGAACCTCCTTTAGCTTGGATAATTGCTTCTAAACGTCTACTCATACTTCTTACTAGGTTAGATGTTTCATCAGGAGTAATTTTTTCCCATTCTAAGCGAAGTGCCGCTTTAAGTGATTCTTAGGATGTAATAGGATGTTTCCGTATTTTTTTCTCTAGTAAGTGCCAAATATGCTCTATAGGATTCGTGTCTGGCGATTGCGGAGGGGTTTTTAACTATTTGCAGTGGTATATAAGCCATTCCTGCACAAGATTTGAAGAATGTTTTGGGTCATTATCTTGTTGGAACAAGAATTTCCCATTTAAGCCCAGCTTCGCAACACTTGGAGATAAGTTTTCTTTTAAAATATTTAAATAAGAGTGCTTGTCCATTTTGTCGTCTATAAAGACAAGATTTCCCACTCCAGATGACGCCATACATCCCCAAACCATAACATTGCCACCACCGTGCTTCACAGTCTTAATAATATTATTTTCATGAAGCTCTTTGTTTGCTTTTCGCCAAATTTTTATGGACCATCTGAACCAAAAATGTTAAACTTCGATTCATCACTAAATATCACACTGTTCCAGAAGGCTTCAGGCTGATTAATGTGGAGTTTTGCGAACTCTAACCGCTTTTTCTTGTTTATATCTGAAAGACAAGGTTTGCGACGGGGAACTCTTCGATGATATCCAGCTCTGTGCGAGCTATTTCTTAATGTTTGTGGATTAAGGTCTTCACCAAAACTTTTCTTCATTTCCCGACACAATTCTACAGCTGAAATCTTTGGATTTTCAGCCACTGCAGCAACAATGATACGCTCCTGACGAGATGTAAATTTTTTTGAACGTCCTCTTCTCTCACGCTCTAATTTGTTGGTTTTTTCATAATGTTTTATGATGTTCCTTACACTGGTATAGGGCCTCTGTACAATCACACCAATTTCGCGATAGGATTTTCCCTGTCCATGAAGATTTATTATAATTTTACGGACATCCACGGAAATTTCTGAACGATTGCTCATTTTGCTGTTTTCGTCACGAATTAAATACCAAGAATATTTTTTTATATTTAAAACTCTCGCCTATTGAGGATTTAACATGTGCATAAACATGAGTTGAAATAAAAAAGTGAAAATTTACCGTTATACAATGGATTAAAGGTCATTAATGCAGTACGTGCCTAAACTTTTTTTAGATAGACATAGCTTGTTTTTTAGTTTTTAAAGCGTTGTATATTAGAAACAATAAGATATAAATTATTTTTTGTTCTAAATGGTCAATATAACTCTCAATCTTTAAAACGATATCAAAATTATTTTATTAAGTGAACCAGATGCAAAGTTATTAACAGAACACTCTTGAAAATCATGATGTGCCTAAACTTTATTGATCCACTGTATATTTTACAAAAAAACTTTTCAAACGTTAAATTATAGAACAGATTTCATAAAGTCAATTCCCTTGTCACCCCAAACTGTGGCTAGGCGTATTTCCCAAATAGGAAATTCGGTGGAGTCTTCTATTAAAGAAAAATCGATAAATTGTAAATTTCTTTCGATTTGTTTTAATGTTTTTGAATCAATGTTGACATTGGAAACCTTTTATGGACATGTAACTGGAAAGCTTTTGATGGAACTTGTAAGTGATAAACTTTTTTCTATTGTTGATGTAAACAAAATTGTCGGTGTCTGCACAGACGGTCAAATGTAATGGTAGGAAAAAACACAGGTTTGATAGGTAATATAAAAAAAGTGAAATCGCAATGCAAAACTTTCACTGCATTCGATATACAATCAGAACTTATATTTCTTCGAATGGGAATAGAATTTTGAAAAAATCTAAATGATTTCGATTTTCTAGAGTTAAAAATAAATGCTTTTAAATTGTTTTTCCTTCTACATGTTGCTGCGAACAAATTTTTTCCGACATAAAATTTATTTGTTCCAAGCAGAGAAATCAATTAAGTTCTTCAAATTTAAAATATATTTTGTTAATAAAAAATTGTTACAAAATCTTAAATTTGGAAAACTTAATTTATAATGCCTAAATACATTTAATATTTTAAGTTTTAATTGAAAATTAAACTCGACCAATCAAATATGTGTGAAAAAATTGCATAATTCTGTAATAACTGAGGCATATTTTGTATTTAATTGTATTAACTTTTTTTAAGCTTCATTTTAATTTTGCTTTTAAAAGTAAAATTCATTACATTTGTAATACTTAGTTTTGTGTTTGCTGGGCAATATTATCTTAACCAATACAGATGCATTTCATTTATAGAGAGTTTTGGTTAACTATGGCTTAAATCTTCTATATCTCGTCTGGTGCCTTGCCAAACGACATTACTACCCAAACACGGACAGACGGACATTGGTTATCAACTTTTTTATGTATAAGGATCCAGAATATATATACTTTATGGTGTAGGAAATGAATATTGTAGAAATTACACACGGAATGACAAACTTATATATGTATACCAGTGTTCGAAAATAAACTGAACATTATTTTGTGTATTGTACACACACGCAGAAAGGATATCTATTTTTTAGCGTTTGTGTATTTTTACACAACCTGAATACCATACATAACGATTTTTTAACACAAGTAAAAATCATTATGTAGCGTTCTCATTTTCGTCCTAAAACAGTACAATTGTAGTGGTTGTGGTTTTATATTATGTTTTAGCGTTCTGTCGTGTTTTTTTGCGTATATGTTAAGTAGTTTAAAATAAAAACCCAAGCGAATACTAATAGTAAATGCACAAACTATACATTAAGAATAATGTGCTGAACCGAACACAACGAAGTTTGTTGTTTGTGCACGAAAAAAAACACAATTTAATGCTTTTATCTTTATTTTGAGTTTGTTCAGTACAGTTTTCTCTTTGTGTAGAAAGGTCACAGGCAGAATAACTTTTTTTTTTATTTGCTATACAAACACTATTTACTTATGTACATTATATTAGGTACATTTTCGAACGCTGGTTAAAAGCAGCGCAAATAAATTGGCTTATTCGTAGAAACTCATCCCTAAGCTTAGACTGGAAGCTTCTACTTTATAAATCGATTATTAAACCAATATGGTGAAATGTTTCTCAGTTATGTGGTACTGCCTCAGCTTCAAATTTATAAAAAAATTCAAAGGTGCCAAAATAAAATTAAAGGAATATTTACTGTCGCATCCAGTTACATTAAAAACTCGAGCATCTAATTGTGTTGACTTGTTAAGTCAATAATAGGGAAACATGCAGCAAAGTATCTAATGAAGCTTGAAACGCATCCAAATCTACTGGTCCGTAACATACTGAACGATCGTTGCTACGTTCGACTAAGAAAGGAGGAATATTGCGCCTCTTGGCCGAACAGAGGAGAATTGACCACCAAATGATAACAGCAACCGTGAATCATACAGTTTTTGTCTAGCAAAAGCTGGACTAAGTATATACAGTGGATCAGTAAACTTTAGGCACATCATGATTTTCAAGAGTGTTCTGTTAATAACTTTGCATCTGGTTCACTTAATAAAATAATTTTGATATCGTTTTAAAGATTGAGAGTTATATTGACCATTTAGAACAAAAAATAATTTATATCTTATTGTTTCTAATATACAACGCTTTAAAAACTAAAAAACAAGCTATGTCTATCTAAAAAAAGTTTAGGCACGTACTGCATTAATGCCCTTTAATCCATTGTATAACGGTAAATTTTCACTTTTTTATTTCAACTCATGTTTATGCACATGTTAAATCCTCAATAGGCGAGAGTTTTAAATGTAAAAAAATATTCTTGGTATTTAATTCGTGACGAAAAACAGCAAAATGAGCAATCGTTCAGAAATTTCCGTGGATGTCCGTAAAATTATAATAAATCTTCATGGACAGGGAAAATGCTATCGCGAAATTGGTGTGATTTGTACAGAGGCCCTATACCAGTATAAGAAACATAATAAAACATTATGAAAAAACCAACAAATTAGTGCGTGAGAGGAGAAGTGGACGTCCAAAAAAATTTACATCTCGTCAGGAGCGTATCATTGTTGCTGCAGTGGCTCGAAATCCAAAGATTTCAGCTGTAGAATTGTGTCGGGAAATGAAGAAAAGTTTTGGTGAAGACCTTTATCCACAAACAATAAGAAATACGCTGCACAGAGCTGGATATCATGGAAGAGTTCCCCGTCGCAAACCTTGTCTTTCAGATATAAACAAGAAAAAGCGGTTAGAGTTTGCAAAACTCCACATTAATCAGCCTGAAGCCTTCTGGAACAGTGTGATATTTAGCGATGAATCGAAGTTTAACATTTTGGTTCAGATGGTCCACAAAAAATTTGGCGAAAAGCAAACAAAGAGCTTCAAGAAAATAATATTATTAAGACTGTGAAGCATGGTGGTGGCAATGTTATGGTTTGGGGATGTATGCCAGCATCTGGAGTGGGAAATCATGTCTTTATAGACGACAAAATGGACAAGCACTCTTATTTAAATATTTTAAAAGAAAACTTATCTCCAAGTGTTGCAAGGCTGGGCTTAAATGGGAAATTCTCGTTCCAACAAGATAATGACCCAAAACATTCTCCATATCTTGTGCAGGAATGGCTTATATACCACTGCAAACAGTTAAAACCCCCTCCGCAATCGCCAGACACGAATCCTATAGAGCATATTTGGCACTTACTAGAGAAAAAAATACGGACACATCACATTACATCCAAAGAATCACTTAAAGCGGCACTTCGCTTAGAATGGGAAAAAATTACTCCTGATGAAACATCTAACCTAGTAAGAAGTATGAGTAGACGTTTAGAAGCAATTATCCAAGCTAAAGGAGGTTCAACCAAATAATAGACATGCACAAACCCCGAATATACCGAAAATTTTCACATGTGTGCCTAAACTTTTTTTTACATAGACTTACCTTATTTTTTAGTTTAAAAGCCATTGTATATTAGAAATAATAAGATATGAATTATTTTTCGTGTTAAATGGTCAATAAACCTATCAATCTTGAAAATAGCATGAAAATAATTTTATCAAGTTATGCAGATGCAAAGTTACTGGCGAAACACTTTTAAAAATCATGTTGTGCCTAAACTTTATTGATCCACTGTATGTATATTTTTTTATTTACTCTTACTTTTAGACCTAAGATATGAGTACTTATTTTTAGTTCACATTTTTTGAAGATACAATAAATAATATGAGGAGAAAAAAAGTGTAGAAAAGTACGCTATTACTAAATTTACATTAACTAATTGTGTATAAATCACAGTTGGGGTAGTGCACTAATTTTGCATCCTTCTCTCGCACTTTTTTATAGTGCAAAATTATTGTATGAATTTTGTTGATTTCTAGAGATGATTTATTTTAATATTTACAGCATTGATTAACATTAGTGATAGTGAGTTAAAAAATTTTTGCAGTAAAATTAAATTATTTCATTTCAAAATTTTCAAAAAAAGCTATCTGCAATATATTGCAACTTTTTTCTTCACTAATTTGAGTGCAACGTAGAAATTTTGAACTAAATTAAAGCTTAGTTTTTTTAAAATGCAGCTTTTTATTGATTGCAAATTTCCAAAATTGAGTGCGTTAAATTTTTTTGCACAAAATATTTGAGGGTAATGATTACTTGGTGTGATTTGGACAACGCACAGTGTGGAACTTTTCAAGCCATGTTATCCAGGAGTTATGTTTTGCCAAGATTTTACTAATGTTTCTACCAGTAAATCTTTTTAGGGTTCCGTACACAAAGTGTAAAAACGAAACCCTATTGTTTTCGCTACAATGTCTGTCCGTCTGTCCGTCTGTCAGCGCCTTTTATCTCTGGAACCGTAATAGGTAGACTCTTGAAATTTTCACGGATGATGTATAGTTGTTGCCGCTATAGCAACAAATACTAAAACTTATAGGGTGTTCCAATAGAGAGGTGTTATTTACGAAAATGTGTTTATTTCTTGAACTGTAGCATGGATACACTTGAAATTTACAAACAGTTATTAAAACTTAGTTCTTTACATAAACAAGTATAAAAAAATAAAACTAAAAATTAAAGGGTGTTCCGATAGTGGTGTGAAAAGCATGTGAAAGACTCTTGAAATTTTCACAGAAGGTGTATAGGGATGGCCGCTATAACAACAAAAATTATAACTTATAGGGTGTTCCGATAGAGAGGTGTTATTCACGAATATGTGTTTATTTCTTGAACTGTAGGAGGCATACACTAAAAATTTACAAACTGTAATAAAAACGTAGTTCGCGTTATATACAAGTCTAAAAAATAAACCTAAAAATTAAAGGGTGTTCCGAAAGTGGTGTTATTTTGATTTATAAGACCTAAGTTTTGAATCATAATATGTAGAATCTTGAAATTTTTACAGAAGGTGTATAATTTTGCCCGCTATAGCAACAAATAATAAAATGGAGAGGTGTTATTCACAAATATGTGTTTATTTCTTGAGCTGTAGGAGGCATAGACAAAAAATATGTAAGCAGTAATTAAAACTTAGTTCGCTTTATAAAAAAGTCTAACAAAATAAACCTAAAAATTAAAGGGTGTTCCGATAGTGGTGTGCTTTGTATGTATAAGGCCTAAGTTTTGAACCATAATAGATAGACTCTTGAAAATTTTACCAAAAGTGTATAACTGCGGCCACAATAGCAAAAAAATACTAAAACGTAGGGTGTTCCAAAAGTGACGTGTTATTTACGTTTATGTCTTTTTTTGAGCTATAAGAGGAAACCACTTACAATTTGCAGACTGTAATTAAAACTATGTTTGTTTTATAAACAAGTATACAAAATTGAACTTAAAGGGTGTTCCAATAGTGACGTGATTTGCATGTATATATCCTAAGTTTTGAATGAATAGGTGGAATTTTGAAATTTTTACAGGAGGTGTATAACTATGTCCACTATAACAAATAATAAAAATTAAAGGGTTTTCCGCCAGTGACGTGATTTGCATGTATAAAGCTTTATTTCTTGAACCGTAACAGGTAGAATCTTGAAATTTTGTACAAAAGATGTGTTGCCACGGCCGATATGACAATTACTAAAAATTAAAGGGTGTTCCGACAGTGACATGTTTTTCACTTATAGTGACTTATTTTTTAATCGCAATAAGTAGACCTTTAGTATATTTATAGAAAGGAAGTCGCCATGGCCACTATAATGAATAATAAAATTAAAGGGTATTCCGACAGTGACAAGATTTTATAGACCGTAATATAAAATCCGACAGTAGATGTGTCACTTCGGCCGCTATAACAAATACTTAAAATTGAAGTGTGTCCATTAGTAACGTGTTTTCACGAATATTACCTTATTTTTTTAACCGCACTAGGTAGGCTCCTGATATTTTAATAGAAAGTGTATTATATATATACATATTAAAATTTAAAGGGTGATCTAATTATGATGCAATTTTCGCGAATATTACTTTAATTTTAAAATTTAAGGGTGTCCCATAAGACATAAAGAAATAAACAACTGGAATTTTTAAATTATACTGAACATAGTACGGAACCCTACGTGTGTGAGTCTAACTCGCACTTGACTAATTTATTTTTCTTATGAATTAGATTTATATATGTTAACAAATTTATAAATTTTAGTATATAACATGTACATATTTAAATGAACTTTGTTTTTAAAAAAATAATAATTTTTGTGTAAAAACAAACTAATATATATATATATATATATATATATATATATATATATATATATATAACAAACTAATATATATATATATATATATATATATATATATATATAAATTTAAGCCTCAAAATTATATATATTTACATAAATATTTTCATATTTGTATTTAGAAATGGAGATGGATATTTTTCGAACTATTGTACCTCCTGTCCTGGGAAAGGCCGAAGATGCGTCCATCGCAGCTAAATTAGCTACAGCTCCTCCTAATTCTCAGAACGAAAATAATGTAGAAAGTCAGTATCTTTGTGTCCGTTTTTGTTGTTTTTTTTTTTTTTTTTTTTTTGTTAATATTAAGTAAACATACTACTACTACATACTTTTGATCTAATTGTTTATCTTTCTTAACACTAGATTGTCCTAGGAAGTCATTTTGACTGGTTTTAAATTTCAATTAGAAAAGCAATTATGTATATAATGACAGAATTTCTTTATGTCCAACATATAAATGTGTTTATTAATAATTGTAGTTACCTCCCCCTCCTTCACTTTCAGTATATATGTACGTGTAATATACCTATATTGACCAAAAACAGTAATTTTGACTACTTGGTAAATTTTAAATAATCTGGTGACTCTTATTATTGAATTGAGTAAATTTCTTATATGAGAAGTTCGCCTCTGTATTAAAATAACAGTTTTTTTCAATAAGCGTTACATGAGATCATACAATAACATGATAAAATGTCAATTTGGGCATATACTTGAAAAGTTGCAACAACAATGATAGAGAACGTGAAGTAAATTTTTTATTGTTAATATTTACTAATAACTTGTTATATAACTCCAAATAATATTTAAATTACTAAAAATAAGTTTATGCAAATTTCTTTACATATTAATTATTTTTCCACCAAACAGCCATTTTGACTGTAGCTATTGGCAAAATATAATAATGGGCCTTAGTTATTTACACACTTGATACTGTTAACAGGTATTAAAATTAACCGACCAGAACTTCGCTAAAAAAAGTACTTTTTTATACTGAAGCTTCTCGACCTCCTAGTAAAGCTTAAATGTTAATTTTAATGTTTAGTACTTTTAATGCAGTGTTTCCCAACCTTTTTATGCCATGCCACACCTTTAAAATTTCTAAAATTGTTATGCCCCTATACATAATTTTTAACATAAAAAAATTTATTTATTCACAAAAAACATATAACGAAAAACTGATATGAGGATTGAAGATTTTAATAAATTAAATTAGTGCGATCTTTGCGCTTGCTCCACAGAGATTTTATATGAGGGTCCAATTTTGTTAGCTTTAATTTTAAATTCCACGTTATGTTATGTCCAGGTGATTTCTTTTTATCAGTAAAATCATTTGCAGCACTAAATCCAAATTCAGATAATATGAAGTAGTAAAAGTTTTCTTGCAAATTTTGTTGCATTTAGATATTTAGTTTCTGTTTCTTCATAAAGCCATGACTGCCTCGCCATTTTGCCATTATGCGAGTTCGTCTTGATTTGATATATCAGAAAAATCCATTACTATTGGCTGCATCATCCATTTTGGGAAATCAATTTTTTTAATCAGATAATCTTTCTTTAAGATAGAATAGAATATTCAAATGATTGACTATAACAAGTAAAGCGTTATCAGTTACTTCACACCTTTTGAGCCAATGAAACTGTTCATTGTCTTTGTTGTTAATATGCTTCTAATATAACTCTAAATTGGTAATGAAACCAAATATCTTTGCTTTTGTTTTATTTGTTCCTTGAAGTTGCTTATTTATTATATTTAGTTTCTAAAGATATCGGCTAAATAAATGCTTTACCATCGATTTTGTTTTTCACAAAATATCTTGAAAGACG
>CATIVE010000562.1:0-18277 GCA_949628195.1 Phasia obesa
AAAATGTTTTGGACATCAAAAAAATTCCATAAAAATATTCTCACATATAAGTGGTGTTTCTCTGAGGGATTTTTGCAAATTGTGGACAAACTAAGATAGATTACGGGATGGGACATACACTATTTTAAAGCTAATGAACCACAGATTTGTAATCCATTTAGACATTTTAAGGAAAATGTTTTGGACATCAAAAAAATTCCATAAAAATATTCTCACATATAAGTGGTGTTTCTCTGAGGGATTTTTGCAAATTGTGGACAAACTAAGATAGATTACGGGATGGGACATACACTATTTTAAAGCTAATGAACCACAGATTTGTAATCCATTTAGACATTTTAAGGAAAATGTTTTGGACATCAAAAAAATTCCATAAAAATATTCTCACATATAAGTGGTGTTTCTCTGAGGGATTTTTGCAAATTGTGGACAAACTAAGATAGATTACGGGATGGGACATACACTATTTTAAAGCTAATGAACCACAGATTTGTAATCCATTTAGACATTTTAAGGAAAATGTTTTGGACATCAAAAAAATTCCATAAAAATATTCTCACATATAAGTGGTGTTTCTCTGAGGGATTTTTGCAAATTGTGGACAAACTAAGATAGATTACGGGATGGGACATACACTATTTTAAAGCTAATGAACCACAGATTTGTAATCCATTTAGACATTTTAAGGAAAATGTTTTGGACATCAAAAAAATTCCATAAAAATATTCTCACATATAAGTGGTGTTTCTCTGAGGGATTTTTGCAAATTGTGGACAAACTAAGATAGATTACGGGATGGGACATACACCATTTTAAAGCTAATGAATCACAGATTTGTAATCCATTTAGACATTTTAAGGAAAATGTTTTGGATATCCAAAAAATTCCATAAAAATATTCTCACATATAAGTGGTGTTTCTCTGAGGGATTTTTGCAAATTGTGGACAAACTAAGATAGATTACGGGATGGGACAAATCTGTGATTCATTAGCTTTAAAATGGTGTATGTCCCATCCCGTAATCTATCTTAGTTTGTCCACAATTTGCAAAAATCCCTCAGAGAAACACCACTTATATGTGAGAATATTTTTATGGAATTTTTTTGATGTCCAAAACATTTTCCTTAAAATGTCTAAATGGATTGCAAATCTGTGGTTCATTAGCTTTAAAATAGTGTATGTCCCATCCTGTAATCTATCTTAGTTTGTCCACAATTTGCAAAAATCCCTCAGAGAAACACCACTTATATGTGAGAATATTTTTATGGAATTTTTTGGATATCCAAAACATTTTCCTTAAAATGTCTAAATGGATTACAAATTTGTGATTCATTAGCTTTAAAATGGTGTATGTCCCATCCCGTAATCTATCTTAGTTTGTCCACAATTTGCAAAAATCCCTCAGAGAAACACCACTTATATGTGAGAATATTTTTATGGAATTTTTTTGATGTCCAAAACATTTTCCTTAAAATGTCTAAATGGATTACAAATCTGTGATTCATTAGCTTTAAAATAGTGTATGTCCCATCCCGTAATCTATCTTAGTTTGTCCACAATTTGCAAAAATCCCTCAGAGAAACACCACTTATATGTGAGAATATTTTTATGGAATTTTTTGGATATCCAAAACATTTTCCTTAAAATGTCTAAATGGATTACAAATCTGTGATTCATTAGCTTTAAAATGGTGTATGTCCCATCCCGTAATCTATCTTAGTTTGTCCACAATTTGCAAAAATCCCTCAGAGAAACACCACTTATATGTGAGAATATTTTTATGGAATTTTTTTGATGTCCAAAACATTTTCCTTAAAATGTCTAAATGGATTACAAATCTGTGATTCATTAGCTTTAAAATAGTGTATGTCCCATCCCGTAATCTATCTTAGTTTGTCCACAATTTGCAAAAAGCCCTCAGAGAAACACCACTTATATGTGAGAATATTTTTATGGAATTTTTTGGATATCCAAAACATTTGCCTTAAAATGTCTAAATGGATTACAAATCTGCGATTCAATAGCTTTAAAATGGTGTATGTCCCATCCCGTAATCTATCTTAGTTTGTCCACAATTTGCAAAAATCCCTCAGAGAAACACCACTTATATGTGAGAATATTTTTATGGAATTTTTTGGATATCCAAAACATTTTCCTTAAAATGTCTAAATGGATTACAAATCTGTGATTCATTAGCTTTAAAATGGTGTATGTCCCATCCCGTAATCTATCTTAGTTTGTCCACAATTTGCAAAAATCCCTCAGAGAAACACCACTTATATGTGAGAATATTTTTATGGAATTTTTTGGATATCCAAAACATTTTCCTTAAAATGTCTAAATGGATTACAAATCTGTGATTCATTAGCTTTAAAATGGTGTATGTCCCATCCCGTAATCTATCTTAGTTTGTCCACAATTTGCAAAAATCCCTCAGAGAAACACCACTTATATGTGAGAATATTTTTATGGAATTTTTTGGATATCCAAAACATTTTCCTTAAAATGTCTAAATGGATTACAAATCTGTGATTCATTAGCTTTAAAATGGTGTATGTCCCATCCCGTAATCTATCTTAGTTTGTCCACAATTTGCAAAAATCCCTCAGAGAAACACCACTTATATGTGAGATTATTTTTATGGAATTTTTTTGATGTCCAAAACATTTTCCTTAAAATGTCTAAATGGATTACAAATCTGTGATTCATTAGCTTTAAAATAGTGTATGTCCCATCCCGTAATCTATCTTAGTTTGTCCACAATTTGCAAAAATCCCTCAGAGAAACACCACTTATATGTGAGAATATTTTTATGGAATTTTTTGGATATCCAAAACATTTTCCTTAAAATGTCTAAATGGATTACAAATCTGTGATTCATTAGCTTTAAAATGGTGTATGTCCCATCCCGTAATCTATCTTAGTTTGTCCACAATTTGCAAAAATCCCTCAGAGAAACACCACTTATATGTGAGATTATTTTTATGGAATTTTTTTGATGTCCAAAACATTTTCCTTAAAATGTCTAAATGGATTACAAATCTGTGATTCATTAGCTTTAAAATAGTGTATGTCCCATCCCGTAATCTATCTTAGTTTGTCCACAATTTGCAAAAATCCCTCAGAGAAACACCACTTATATGTGAGAATATTTTTATGGAATTTTTTGGATATCCAAAACATTTTCCTTAAAATGTCTAAATGGATTACAAATCTGTGATTCATTAGCTTTAAAATGGTGTATGTCCCATCCCGTAATCTATCTTAGTTTGTCCACAATTTGCAAAAATCCCTCAGAGAAACACCACTTATATGTGAGAATATTTTTATGGAATTTTTTGGATATCCAAAACATTTTCCTTAAAATGTCTAAATGGATTACAAATCTGTGATTCATTAGCTTTAAAATGGTGTATGTCCCATCCCGTAATCTATCTTAGTTTGTCCACAATTTGCAAAAATCCCTCAGAGAAACACCACTTATATGTGAGAATATTTTTATGGAATTTTTTTGATGTCCAAAACATTTTCCTTAAAATGTCTAAATGGATTACAAATCTGTGATTCATTAGCTTTAAAATGGTGTATGTCCCATCCCGTAATCTATCTTAGTTTGTCCACAATTTGCAAAAATCCCTCAGAGAAACACCACTTATATGTGAGAATATTTTTATGGAATTTTTTGGATATCCAAAACATTTTCCTTAAAATGTCTAAATGGATTACAAATCTGTGGTTCATTAGCTTTAAAATAGTGTATGTCCCATCCCGTAATCTATCTTAGTTTGTCCACAATTTGCAAAAATCCCTCAGAGAAACACCACTTATATGTGAGAATATTTTTATGGAATTTTTTGGATATCCAAAACATTTTCCTTAAAATGTCTAAATGGATTACAAATCTGTGATTCATTAGCTTTAAAATGGTGTATGTCCCATCCCGTAATCTATCTTAGTTTGTCCACAATTTGCAAAAATCCCTCAGAGAAACACCACTTATATGTGAGAATATTTTTATGGAATTTTTTTGATGTCCAAAACATTTTCCTTAAAATGTCTAAATGGATTACAAATCTGTGATTCATTAGCTTTAAAATAGTGTATGTCCCATCCCGTAATCTATCTTAGTTTGTCCACAATTTGCAAAAATCCCTCAGAGAAACACCACTTATATGTGAGAATATTTTTATGGAATTTTTTGGATATCCAAAACATTTTCCTTAAAATGTCTAAATGGATTACAAATCTGTGGTTCATTAGCTTTAAAATAGTATATGTCCCATCCCGTAATCTATCTTAGTTTGTCCACAATTTGCAAAAATCCCTCAGAGAAACACCACTTATATGTGAGAATATTTTTATGGAATTTTTTGGATATCCAAAACATTTTCCTTAAAATGTCTAAATGGATTACAAATCTGTGATTCATTAGCTTTAAAATGGTGTATGTCCCATCCCGTAATCTATCTTAGTTTGTCCACAATTTGCAAAAATCCCTCAGAGAAACACCACTTATATGTGAGAATATTTTTATGGAATTTTTTTGATGTCCAAAACATTTTCCTTAAAATGTCTAAATGGATTACAAATCTGTGATTCATTAGCTTTAAAATAGTGTATGTCCCATCCCGTAATCTATCTTAGTTTGTCCACAATTTGCAAAAATCCCTCAGAGAAACACCACTTATATGTGAGAATATTTCAAAGATATTTAAAATTTACAAATATGTCACAAATATGAAAAGATATTTACAAATATGTCCCAAATACGAAAACATATTTGCAAATATGTCACAAATACTAAAAACGTATTTATAAATATGTTATTACGTAAGTCGTTACGTCGAAACATATTTAGCTCGACATATTTATCTTCACTCACTTAGAAAATTCATAGAATTCTTAAATTCAATCAGTCGGATTGGTTGAAAAGGTATATTGATTTAAATAATGATCATAGAACCAATGCCGAAAATGAATTTGAAAAAAATTTTTTAAACTTTTAAATAATGCGGTATACGGTAAAACAATGGAAAATGTAGATAAGAGAAAAGATGTTAAAATAGTTTGTTCATGGGAGAGTAGAGGTAAGAGGTTGGGAGCTAGAGCTCTTATAGCTAAGCCAAATTTCCATAGTTTACTTAAGATTCAAGAAGAAATGATTGTAATTGAAATGAGTCGAGTGCGAACGGAATATAATAAACCAATTTATATTGGGTTTTCTGTTCTAGAATTATCTAAGTTGAAAATGTATAATTTTCATTATGAATACATGAAACCTAAATATCAGGAAAATATTTATCTAAATTATATGGATACTGATTCCTTTGTTTACGATATTAAGACATATGATCTATATAAGGATATTCTAGATGATATCATCTTACAGTTTGATACGTCTGCTTATCCGAAAGATAATGTTTTTAATATACCCTTGTTAAACAAAAAGGTTTTAGGAATGATGAAGGATGAATGTAATGGTAAAATAATTAAAGAGTTCATTGGTTTACGCGCTAAAATGTATTCAATTAAAATTGATGAAGAGGAAAAAGAAATTAAAAAAATTAAAGGAGTTAAAAAATGCGTAACCAATAGACTAACGATTAATGACTTTAGAAAATGTTTATTTGAAAAAAAAATGTACTATGATTCTATGTATGTATTTAGATCAAAGATTCATGAAATATATACTCAACACATTAGTAAATTAGCATTAAGTTATTTAGATGATAAGCGATTTATTAGAGATAATAGTATTAATACATATGCATGGGGACATTATGCAATAAATAGTCAACAACCATCATCATCATCATCATCATATCCCAATGAAAATGTATTAACATCATCTTCAAGTGATAATATTGTACAATAGTATTAAGTGATTTTAGATTATAAATGAATATATATATATATAAACAATAAATAAATAAATAAAGAATATCAATAAAATATTTTAGTTTGTTTTTATTTTAAACTATAGTTATCTATTGAATAGGAATTTTAAACACAAGTAACCACAATTTGTTTTTGTGTGAATAAAATTTAATCGTGCTTGTTCTTAACCTTACTCAACTAAGTTGATATAAAATTTAATCGCTTAGAAATAAAAAAATCAAAACAAAACTTTTTTATATATTATTTTATTTTTTTTTTTTTTTTTTGGAGAATTTTATAATATAATAAAAATAAATCACATATTGAAGTATATATAATATTATTGAAGTTCATCTTTATTGATCCAAGAATTATGTTGATTGGAAAATCCCAACCATTTTACGTACGCCTGATGCCCCTTAGTTTTAATAACATTTTCAATCAAGTATGTATTTGGAAAATTTGTCTTTAATAGTTCATGTTCATAGAATCCACCCACAATTGGATTCCTTTGATAGTCTTCTAATAAATAAGTAATGGGATTTGTGTTCTGTAAAGTATGAATTTTAAAAATTTCGGTTGTCCAGTTTGGAGTATATCCTTTTGCAAAAATATGTTTATATTTGCTGATTCGAACGTGATCTCCAACTTTTAGTTTACCAAATTTATATATTTTGGGATGATTATAGGCTTGTTTTAATATAGAACTTTCATTTTTTATGTTAACAGCATTTGGCTTCATTCCAATTGTTCTATGTTTTTTATTATTATATTCATTAATCAAATCCTTACATATATGTATCCATTGATAATTTCCTTGTAGACTAAACTTCTTCCACATCATTCCTTTTAGAGTTCTATTAAATCGTTCTACAATAGAGGCTTTCATGATACTATATGTTGAATAGTGATTGATATTATGTTTTTTCATCAGGTTTTGAAATATTTTATTATAGAACTCTTTACCATTATCAGTTTGTAAGTTTTTCGGAATTCTCTTTAACGAAAAAATAGATTTCATAGCATTGGTAATATCTTCACTACCTTTCGATTTTACGGGTACAGCCCAAGCAAACTTTGAAAATGTATCTATAACTGTTAAAATAAATCTATAGCCTTTGTTATATTTTGAGTAAGCACCCATTTCAACAAGATCTGCTTGCCAAAGATCATCAATTCCCTTGTGTACCACTCGACGTCGAATGAAATTTCTGCGTGCTTGTTTATGAAGCTCCTGAACCACTTCTTGTCGCTCCATTTCTAACATCTATCTTAGATTACATCAATTTAAATGCTGTTGACGTAGGATTTAAATCAAAACGATTTATATTTCAATGTTTAAATGTTTTGTAATTAGCTTAAGACGTTCTTCAACTGAATCAATTTTATAATTAAATAATGATCTCATTTCTTTTAGTGATTGATCGAGATTATTTTGTAAGATACTTTGATCGTGTATTAGTTTACTTAAACTTGTTTCTAAATTTACAAATTTTTCTGTACACAACACGTTTTGTTGTTGTATTATTTCGTTAAAACGATTCTCCGTTTCCTTAATTCTCTCCATACACATTGCATCCAGTTGTTTCTTTATTTCATTAAAATAACTTTTCATAAAAATTTTGTTCACAGCATCATTTTCCAATACAGGATTAGCAATATTTTTTATTCTCCGCAAGTTAAAGTTGAAATTACGATCACTATCTAAATGAATCTTGAAATGTGGATTTTGATATCTTGCAGATTGTTCAATATAATGTCCAAACTTATCGATAGGCATTTTATGAATATTAATTGTTAAATATTTTTAAGTCTATTTATATAATAATTTTTGCTTCTCTCAATTCCTCAATGATTGATACAATTTCATTATTATGATTTGAGTGACCAGCTGTTGTGGATGAAATCAATAGACGCAATCTATCAACCAATTCGTTAGGATCATCCCAATAAACATAATTGGTCTTTTTTCTATTCAACTTCATTAAACCTTTTCCCTTATGATCTTTCTGTTGTTTAAATAGGTTTTTAATAATCGTTGTATATTTAGTTGAACGATTTCCTTTAATTTGACCATTTATGCTGTTATTTCGCTTATAAACATTAGTCATCTCCAATATTTGTTTATAATTATTTAAATCTGTTTTATTATAACTGATTGGTTTTTTATAGACTAACAATTCATATAAGCCTGATGTGAAGGGCCATTTTGAATTACCTACAGTAATATTGCTTGAATTGAAAGTAATGGGTTCATTACCCAGTCTCCATATTTGATTTTTTTTATCTTTACGAGGTCCATAGGTTTTGTCATATATATTTAAATGAACTTTCGATAAATCATATTGAATACTTTGATCAGGTTGTATTGCAATGGTGTTTTCATCATCATCATCATCATCATCATCAACATTATCAACATTATTATTATCATTATTATCGACATTATCATCATCATAGTCATCAACATTATTTTCATCATTAAATGATTTAAACGTGTTCGAACTTTTTTCGATTTTCTTGTTATCAAAGCTTGGAGAAAACGTATTATAATCAAGCTTACTCTTTTTATATGGGGTACTGAAAGCAACTTTATTATTCTCAAGATCATTTTTAAAAGAGTTATCCGGATACTTTTCATGTTTTATAGTATTATTATTATTAGTTGATTGAACTATTTCTTTTAATGGTTTTGATATTGGTTTAAATGTTTTTTCTAACATCTCATCATTTGCGATTTCTCCAAGCAAAATATTTTTATATTTCTTTTTCAAAATATTTCGAGTTTTAATAAGATTATTAACTAGATTTGTATTCATATTGATATATTGAAATAGAAACAAATCAAACAGATCAGTTTAACAGTTAGCAATTTAATAGCTAGCGTCAGATTATAGTTGAGAAGTTATTAGTTTAATAATAAATCTTGTACTGATTTTAAAATATCTGTAATATTTCTTTTATAGATTTATAAATATATCGAAACCTTTTCTATATCGACCATTATTCATAGAATCATCTTTGTTAATAACTAGAAAACCATATTTTTCTTTCCAACACTCGGTACATAACTTATAAAATGTTTTTAAAGTCATATCAGAACCAACATGATCATTGTAAATATGCTTAATATTCATTACATCCTGTTTAAAAATTATAATCATATTTGCATTATCGCGAATCAAGTGTTTTGGTATACGTGTATAAGTTTGACATAAATAAAAACTATCAATGTCTTTATGGCGGCCCATACAGAAGTAAGAACGTACATGATTTTGTTTCTCACAAGCTATATCATCGAATATAAATATTGAATTCGGTTTAACTTCGTCTGGGGATAGAACATCATCATTATTAGAAAATGATGAAAAATTTATCTCCTTAATGGGTTTAATTAGACTTTCTAAGTACTTATATTTCGGTTGTTGTGTTGACTTTGAATATAAGTAAATATTTTTAAATTTCAATCCATGAGGACTTTCAATAAGACTGATCATAACATTTGTTTTTCCGCAATTTGATGGACCCACAATAAGAGCTCGAATAGAATTCGGTAGTAATGAACTATGACGAATTTTATTTGATGACGAATCGAACTTTGATTCGATATTCTTTACATCAATCCTTTTATGTTGTTTAAAAAAACGCATTCTGAAATCTAATGATAACATAATATATAAACCAGTCTCTTTTATTTGTTTTCAATCAATTTAATTTCAATCTTAAATCGATAAAGTATTAATAGATATGACTATCATTTATAAAAAGTTATTCAGTCGCCATCCATCCTTCATTGGTAAAAGTTTTCTAAATAAAATAATTAATAAACTACCCATTGAACTTCATCTACCCGGCTATCAATTTTGCGGACCTGGTACAAAATTAAAGAAACGTTTAGCTAGAGGTGATCAAGGAATCAATCCATTGGATACTGCTTGCAGAGAGCACGATATAGCATACTCAAACAATAAAGATTTAGAGAAAAGACATATTGCTGATAGAATTTTAACGGAAAAGGCTTGGCAAAGGGTCAAAGCAAGCGATAGTAGTTTGGGTGAAAAATCAAACGCTTGGTTTGTTGCTACTGCAATGAAAGCAAAAACAAAATTCGGTATGGGTAACGTTATTAGTAAAACTAAAAAGTCGTCTCCAGTAAATACCCACAAAATATTTACACATGCATTGAAAAGTGCAAGAAAGAATATAAAGAAAAGTGAAAACTTGAAAGATGCTATAAAGATTTCACGAAAAGTTGTAAACAATATTTTCAAGGGGAAGAAAAAATCGTTAATAAAAACACCTCGAATAATACCGCTACCAAAATCTGGAGGTTTTCTTCCACTTGCCCCTATATTTGCTGCACTGGGTGCACTTGGTGGTTTAGCTGGTGGTGTATCTGGTATTACAAAAGCAATCAATGCAGTTAAAAATGGAAAGGAACAGCTGACTGAAGCAAAACGACACAATAATACAATGGAAGCCATTGCGATGGGAAAAGGCATGTTCTTAAAACCATATAAAAAAGGTTTTGGATTATATTTAAAGCCTTATCAACAAAATTTTTAATGAAGCTACCTAAAAGAGCCCTTTCTGATGTAGACTTGAGAAAATATGCAAAACATATTCCAAATTTTAGAGGTGTGTTTATGTGCAATACTCTTCCAAGTACATCATTTAAAAAAGAATGTGGAATAATTAATCTGGATACTTCAAAGGGATCGGGCACACATTGGGTAGCGTACTGGAAAAACAACAATCAAATTGAATATTTTGATAGCTTTGGTAACTTGCAACCACCGAAACAATTAATAAAATATTTAGGAAAAAACATAAGTTATAATTATGATAGATATCAAAATTTTAATACAATAAATTGTGGTCATTTATGTTTAAAGTTTTTGTTTTCGAAACTAAACTAAAAAGAAACTATAATTGTTTTAATAAAATACATTGATTAAGAATTTGTTTTATTTATAAATAAACATATTATTTCATTTATTAAAAAAAAATTTAAAATAAATATAATTAAATAAGTTTTCTAATTTCGCTTGTTAGAGGTGAGTATTCGATTAAACGATCATGAATAACTAAACAGTATGCTGATGTATTATCTGGAATTAGTTTGTTTGCTTCAGTATCAAATTCAATTCGTACATCAATAGGTCCTATTTTAACAGCCTCATTTTGATGTGAAACATCAACAACAATAAGCGGTGCATAAGTCTTATATTCATCAACATTTAATAATGGTTCAGGTTCTCGCATGTAAAAGCTTTGTTGAAATTTTGCATACATATTATATAGAACAGAATACTGACCCATTTCGAAACGATTATTTAAATCATCATATGGATATGACTCTGAGTTTAGATAAACTTTTAAATTAGAGATATTGCAATGATCAAATATATTTCCTTCTTCTTTAATTTTCTCTTTTTGTAAACCAATTATAAGAAATCGTGGTCTTTCGTTTTGTGGAGAAAGCTTTACATTCCATAAAACCTTTGTACTCTTGGGCAAAACAGGATTTACATGACAGTCCCAACTTCTAAACGCAATTGGTATAGAATGTTTGCTGTTGATTATCTTAAACATTTCCAATTTTGCAAAGTCCGATAGTTGAATGTATGGCATTTTCCATGTTATATCCAGAATTGTTAATTTCAACTGATCAGTTGCATTTGTAGAATAATATGATCTCTCATCGGATGTAGAACGTTGAAGGATAAGCTCATGTTTCGAATTTAATAGTATTTTGTTATAATCTTCAGCAAAACCCAGCAACATTTTCAGAGGTATGCAACAACTAAAATGACCTTTTACTAAAGCGTAAGTTTCAGTAAGAGACCAACCAGCGTTTTTTAATACATCACTTTCAGCCTTATTCAACGATACGAAATTTTTCATGGTGGATGAAATTCCAAGTTTACGTGTACGATCAACTTCAAAACCATTAATTTCGTAACGAATTTCATCAAACAAATATGAAGCAAAGTTGTTTTTTAATTTCACATCTATAGCTGGAACCTCTTTGGTTGCTTCCTTCTTTACTATAAAACCATGAATGTAAATCATACTCTCACTTGGTAAGACGAAGAGATCCTGATTTTGAATTGGTATACGAATCTCATCGTTGTTGTTAAAAGATTTTAGATATGGAGAGTAACTATGATATTCCCTTTTTACAATACTCTCATCATACATAGGTTTTTGAAGAACATTTAGTATTTCATTCATTGTTGAAGATTAAATCCCAACGATTTTAAGTATTCTGTATTAGATGAGGACAACAGTTTTTTATTTTTTATACTTTCTCGAATGTGAGTTGGTGCGGTATTGAATGGAAATCCTCTCTGCACTATGTTTTTATTGTAAATGATCATTATTCTGGTTTGAAGTGGAGTCTAAGAGTGATTTTTTCTCCTCTAAAATTTATAAGTTCACCGTCTTGATTTAAGATTCTAATCGTTATGTTGTTTATTTGTTGACAGTTGACGGGTAAATAAATAACATTTCGAGGTTTTTCGTTTATTTTATATCCTGGAGGAACATCAAGAGGAAATTCATGAATAGTATGATTCGAAGTATTATTAATAAATGAACCGGTTGTTAAGTTGCTTTCAATGCGTATTGTATTAACATTCGTAATATGTGTAGGTAAATCAGATTCAAATAACTTTCTAGTATTCAATGAATTAACATCTACAATCATCACTTCCAAAGATTTATCATTTTTAAAATTTTGATTAGTATTATAATAGTTAGTTGAATTTACTTCTAGTTTTCTTTTACTAAATCCAAGTAATTTTCCTATACTGTTTGGTTGTGAAAAATCTATATCCATAGATGAGGTTATTTCAGTTTTAAGTGTGTTATTATTAGCTTCAATTATTAGGTAAATTGATTCATCGATATCTCTTAAGCTTGAGTTTAGGAAAAAATCAATATCTTCAAGTTCGTATGAACCAACTGGAATAGTAATAACATGATTTCCTATATGAAACAAATTGTTGTAAACATCTACATTGGGTATGGAATTGAATGCTACAAAATCAATAAGTCCACAAACATATTTTGTAGGGAGTTCAATTGGAGGAAAATATTCTCCAACCAAAGTTGAAGCGTTTCCGGTTAAAGAGATCGTTATTGACATTACAAGTATTCAGAATGAACTGATGATTGATGTTTATTTTAGTCGATATAAGTGTTAAATAATAATAACCAAAAATTTCTTCTTTTATAATTTTATGTTTTCTTTATTAATATTTGATTTAATAAACTTTCTTAAGAGTATTACATTTTTTTCAGCACATATACAATATTTCCTATGATAAGAACAAACATTTACAGATTTATCATTTTTATATAATGTTTTCAAATTTGGACAATTTAGATCATCATCTAGGTTATAAAAATTAATTTCATCTTTAAAAATATTTTGAATCCACTTAATTTTTTCTAATCCTTTAACATAATAAATAAAATTGTTGTCTTTAACATGTGTAATATAATAGTTCATAATATTTGATAAGGTTGAATCACCATCTTTCCATTTTAATCCATGATGATGATTATAAAGCCAGTCATTTAAAGCTTTTTCTTTTGTTGTCAACGATGAATATGGAGAAGGTGGTTTAATAATAAATGTTTGAACTTGTGAGTCGTCAATTGAAATACTCAGTTCTTTTACAAGGAATTTATTGTTTAGATAAAAACCTTGTACGTCTACAACTAAAATTCTCTCCTCCGACATTGTTTAGTAACTTGACTTGTACTTAACTTGAACAGTAATTAAAGAAAAACTAGATGGAGGGGGCTTTTATATAAAATTATGAGAAGTAATTTTACAGCTTATCATTCTTTTTCAAATAAAATTTTAAAACAATATTTCTGTTGCGGTTTGTCCGTTGTTTAAAAAGTTTCTATTTGATTAAATGGCGTGAGAAAGTTTTAAAAAGTTTCTGTTGCGGTTTTTCCGTTTTATTTTTTTTATAAAGCTTCTATTTAATCAAATGTGAAAGAAATTTTAATGTATGCAGAGTATATATATATATATATATGATTTTAATTTTAAAAGGTTTCTGTTTAAAATGTTTCTTCTATTTCATCATCATCATCGTTATCTTCTTCTTCTTCTTCAGTACTGTCATACAAGTTGTTGTAGAATACATATTGCTTCTTCTTTTTAATGATTAGAGTATATAATCCATTCACTTCTTTAACTTTCTTTAAAATGTGTGGATTTGCGTTTAGATAATCCATCTGATTTTTAGTAATAATCAGAAATCGTTTAGGTAAATAAATATGATATTCTTTATTTACAAGACATCTTATACTTTCACCATATTTTGTATCTACTCGTTCTATCTTGTTGATTTCATATGCAGTATTTTCTTCCATATCCTTTAAAGGTAAGTATATAATATTAGGATTTTGAAACAATTTTCTTAAACTTGCTCTCATTATTTTGCTTTAAACTCTTCACCGTAAAACGAATTTTCAAACTGATTCTTTATATTCAATAATTTATACTATAAGGTGTTTTTAGATATTTAAATAACTTCCTATCAATTGCGGTTAAGCATAAATATTGAAAAAGTATACGTATGTGTGTATGTAATAATATATATAAACAGCTGGTGTTTTAATCTTATTGTATCCAAGTTTGTGTTATATATACGTTATATATATATATATATATATATATATATATATATATATATATATATACGTTATTTATAATGAGAGATTTAGTTGAATTAAAAACTTTGTTAAATATGTATTGGGGTCAATTTTTAAAAACTGGTGATAAATATTGTACTTGTCATGCACAGTGGAAAACTTTTCAAATAATAAATGCAGTAGTTTTGGATATTATAATGCAGGTGTTCCTAACCGCAGAAGGAGGGACAAGAACTCAAATTTTTTCTCTTAATAGAGGACAAGAAATGCCAACAAATATTCCAGTATTTCATTTTAGTCACAATCAACATATAAAAATTGAGGTTATCGGTGGCATGATATCACTAGTTGGAACAGTCTATGAGGGTGGTTTTAAAGATATAAATGTACACTCATACAAACCATCGTGCGTTTTTAGTGAAATAGAGGCTATTGTTTTCAGAGATACAAATAAACTATATAATAGTAGGACTGATATCCACTCATTGAATAAAAATCAACAAAAACATAAAAATCAACAAAAACCTCTTCTCCTTCAAAAAATAGTTAATGATAGTAATGTTAAGAAAGGTGGTAGTAACGTTGGTGGCGACTCAGTTGATAAATCATTTGAATACGACGATTATTAAATTAGTATATAAATATGAGAAACAATTCTTATCATCTCATTTAAAAATATATCGCTAACTTAAGAACACGTCTATTGAAAAGAAAAACTAAAATGAACAATATTTTTATCATATTTTTTTCATATATCTATATCATACAAGTGTTTTCAGCTTCATTACCTATTGATTTGAGTGAAAATGAACTTAAAAATACAGAATTTGCTATAAAATTACCGAATAATGATACTGTAAGCATACAACTAAATTTCAAACTTTTAAAGTATAGTAATGATTTAAATAAAAACATCGAGTTAACAACAAAAGCAGAAAATAAATCAAACGAAGAACAAGAAGACTCCCCACCGCCTATTAGTCAACCTTTTACTGTTGAACAAGCTATTGAAACATTTAGGCAAGATTTAGTAAAAAAAGAAAAAAATATTGCAGGAATAATTGAAAGTTCGGCTCCATTTTATAGACATTTTCAACTTCAATACAAAGATAATATAAAATTGAGAATCCGTTGTACATATGACAGCAATTACTTGAAACGTCGATTAAATATTTCATGCTTCGAATACCGTCAAGTTGAATACGAGAGAATTTTAAGTAATGGTGAAATTGAGGTGGCTTCTGAGGATGATACAACGTACCGATCCGATGTTACATTAATCAACATTCAAGATTACACACATGATTTGGATATGGAAATAATATAAATTAGCTGATATGATGAAATACATTTACTATTAGTTAGTTAGTATAAACTTTGATGTTAATGTGATAAGAGGTTTTATTTAAAAAAAAAAAAAAAAAGTTAAAATAAGAAAATAATGAATAACGAGTTTTATTCGAAAATTTTACATAAATTCATGAAGGAAGAAAAGCTTTTGTGTTATGATCATGAGATTATTTTGAAAAAATTAAAAGCTCAATTCGATGAATATGCATTTTATAAGAAAAGTAAATCAAAATTTGGATATCATTATAACAATTGTGTGTGGTCCAACGATGAAACAACTTGTGGACCTGATACCTGTAAATGTTCCCTTATCGATAACAGTTGGGATCAAGCATTATGTATAATGAATTTTTATTATAATTTAAAAGCATAGACTTTATCAACACGGAAAAACCGCAACAGAAACTTTTTAAAACTTTCTCACACCATTTAATCAAATAGAAACTTTATAAACAACGGAAAAACCGCAACAGAAACTTTTTAAAATTTTCTCACACCATTTAATCAAATAGAAACTTTATAAACAACGGACAAACCGCATCAGAAATATTGTTTTAAAATTTTATTGAAAAGAATGATAAGCTGTAAAATTACTTCTCATAATTTTATATAAAAGCCTCCTCCATCTAGTTTTTCTTTAATTACTATTCAAATTAAGTACAAGTCAAGTTAAAAAATGGAAGCACACCTAAAAACAATTTTTAAAAAAAAACCAAACAAAAAGCATTCTCCCCATAAAGGAGATGCTTTTTGAATATAAATACAAAATCACCAAAATGGAGCGTGTCCAGACGCCTTATGGAAAAAAAGTTCGTTGTTTGGTGGAAAACACCAAATACATATACCTACCTGGCATATTCAACGAAACGCTAGACGACGATACCATAGAAGAATTTCAGCGTAATACCTACTATCTTACTAAAGATAGAAAAGGTAGCAAAGGTAGTAAAGGTAGCAGCAGCAGCAATGAATATTACGAGCTAAATATACATGCAGCTGCAACAGGTAATTTTTGGTAAATAGTTATTTTATTTATTTTATTATTATTTAATCTAAATATTATTTTTTTTTTGTGATCTTTCTAGCTCAAGATACACTAAAGAAGCAACCTGACTCTTAAATGCCATTGACGACGACGACACTGAACTGAAACGGAAGCCGAAATTATTTGTTGATTTTTATTTTTTTAATCGAATGTTATTAAAATTAAAAAATGAACTATTATTAATATTTCCATCTAATAGATAAAATTAAAAAAAAAAAAAAATAATAAAAAATTTAAGTAAAAAAATTCAAAAAAAAAATATTTGTTATTATTTTATTATATTTTTTTTTGTTAGATAGTAAAAACATTATAATTACTCCTACACTTGATTGTAATGTATTAGTTTATTATAAATACTTGAGTTGAATAGCAATATTATTTACAATGAATCGAATAGGAACTGAAAATGAAACTTTAGTTGATTCTTTGTATAATCATCAGACCATGAGAGTTGAAATCTTACCTTTATATGAAGATTTGGACTAAGTAAATTCATCAGTTCATGATGTTCATTTTGAAAATTGTTTTAAATTGAAGCAAATTACGACTGATTCGAGTGTTATGTGTAATTGTAAATTATTTAGTCTACAAAAATATAGAATTGTTGCTAATATACATATGTTTTATAAGTATGTTGGTATATGATGATGATGAATACCAAAAATAAATAAATGTTTTGTTTTTAAATAATGTGGTTAACATTTTATACTGATAACAAATACGTGTAGTATTAGGGATATTAATATATACCGCAGTAAATGAATTTTATTTATTAAATACTAGCAAAAAAACACAGACATTCGTAAACCGCCCTAATGTAGTTTAATTCATATTGTATTAACCCTCTAAACGACGAACATTCAATGTTACGATTTCACTTCAACAAAAATAACATCCACCACGACTTCACTTTAAGCAAAACCGAACACGCTAAATATCATGGGGTCGAATGTTACGACTTCACTTCAACAAAAATAACATCCACCACGACTTCACTTTAAGCAAAACCGAACACGCTAAATATCATGGGGTCGAATGTTACGACTTCACTTCAACAAAAATAACATCCACCACGACTTCACTTTAAGCAAAACCGAACACGCTAAATATCATGGGGTCGAATGTTACGACTTCACTTCAACAAAAATAACATCCACCACGACTTCACTTTAAGCAAAACCGAACACGCTGCCGCCTCATAACACAAAATATCATGGGGTCCAATTTAACCCCATCGACCCTTAAAGGGTTAAGGTATGCACATTTTTCCTTTGCACATTTCTATCTAGAAGCCCCTTATTCATACTACTCTTTTTTTTTAAA